>VMDO01005223.1:0-10904 GCA_007922755.1 Pedetes capensis
TAAATTATTTAGCATAGTGTTCTGCCTCAACAAACAAGTGGACTTTAAGTTTTTAAATGATTTTTGTGTTATATGGAAAAGATCATTATTTGCCCTCATAATATATGATTTATGCTTAATAGAATAGTAAACACTTTTAGTTTTTGCTTTCCTAGAATAAATCCTCTTTGGTTTTACTATATTTTTCTTTAAAAAAAAAGAACAATATAAAAGGTCTCATTATGGCATATCCATATATCCACATAATATACTTTAAACATATTCACCCTTTCCATTACTCTTTTTTCTTCATGACTCTTTATAATTCCTCCCCCTCCCCCTTTTCCCATTTTCTTTGTACATCTCTAGTTATTATTTCCCTCTTTTAGTTTCAAATGTTTCTTTTCCTCTCTCCTCCTAACTTTCATATATTAGAGAAAACATGTAATATTAGTTTTTCTGAGTCTAGCTTATTTCGCTAAACATTACCATGTCAAGCTCTATTTTCCTGCAAACAACATAATTTCATTCTTCTTTATGTCTGAGTAAAATTCTGTATGTACCACATTTTCGTTATCCATTCATCTGTTGATGGGCACTTAGGATGATTCCATAATTTGGCTATTGTGAATAGTGCTACAACAAACATGGGTACACAGGTATCTCTGTAGTGAGCTGACTTTAATTCTTTTGGCTATATACTCAGAAGTGGTATGTCTGGATCATATGGAAGTTCTGTTTTTAGTTTTTTGAGGAGCTCTCATACTGATTTCCATAGTAGTTGGACTAATTTACATTCCCACCAGTAGCAAACAAAAAGAATTTCTTTTTATCTGCATCTTCACCAACATTTGCTGTTGTTTGTTTTCTTGATGACAGTCATTCTGACTGGAATGAGATAAAATCTCAAGGCAGTTTTGATTTATATTTCCCTGATGGCTAATGCTGTTGAACAGCTATTTTAATCATTATGTATGATCTTTGCATTGAAATTAATGAGAATATGACCTTCAGTTTTATGCTGAATTCTTATAAGACAATTTAAAAACACTTTTTCTGTGTACTATAGAATAATTTAACTGCAATAAATTGTTTCTTCAAATACTTCATGAAACTATTGATGAGATTGCCTCCATTCTTTTAGAAAAATATTATTTTTATTATATATAAAGTATAAGACCTCAATGAATTTTCCAAAATATAACTAAAATATGAACCTATATAAGAATAATAAATTATTTGGTTAGGATTTAATAACTGTATGCTTAAAACAAATTCTAATCTTGGCATGGTCATTAATCATTAATTTCTTTCTATGCAGAAAAATCTTTTCTCCCATTTAAATTACTTTTTCACTTAAATTACCAAACTCTCTACAATTTTTCTTAATACTTTCTCAAAAATGTTGGTGCTAATTTCACAACACTAGCCAAGACAAGGTGATATTGGAAGCATAGTAGAGAATAAGACATAATAGTTACATCACACCAAGTATATGACACTATAATATTGCTTCAACACTAGCCATATATACACATTATTATTACAATCTCCCAATTGCTTTTGTGTTACAACACAAATATTTTTGCACACATCATTTTCAGAAAGATATTTTACAGAATTTTAGGGATAAAAATATAATTTTTCCCTGTACTACCCTTTGACCAAAAAGTATATATTAAGATACAAGTTTGCAGTCTAAAACTTGAGTATTAAACACCAAGAGGCTTCCTACTGGGAAAATATTTCTCTTGGGAAACCATTGAAATATTTTATATTTTGGGGCACACATATATAATTTTCAAGTCTTTTTAAAACTCTGATTCTATGGTTTGGGAAGATTTATTTATTGCTTGATTATTTATTACCTTTCCTAATGAATTCTCATGGCTAATGTCTTATATAGTATCACAGATGAATTTCATACCATTTATAAAAGTA
Source organism: Pedetes capensis (assembly GCA_007922755.1). Classification (NCBI taxonomy): domain Eukaryota; kingdom Metazoa; phylum Chordata; class Mammalia; order Rodentia; family Pedetidae; genus Pedetes; species Pedetes capensis. The sequence continues at coordinate 1,921 of VMDO01005223.1, forward strand.
ATATTGATTAACATAATTTACATTTTTATGTATTGATAAGCACATACAGTTTCCAAATAGCATATAGTAATTGTAAAAGGTTTTAGTACTTGAAAAAAATCCAACATAATATTTAAATTTATTGTTGTTGTTAGGTGCCATTGAGTTATGTCTGACTTATAGTGACCTTCCTAGGGTTTTCAATGGCTGATTATTTTGGGATTGTCTCGGGAGCAGATTGCCATGCCCTTCTATGTTTGCCGTGGGAGAATCGAACCTGGGACCACAGAGACTGCAGAGCAATGCTCTACCAGCTGAGCTAAATCCCATCTTAAATGTTGTAAGAAATGCCTAAATGTTTGGAGTAAGAGGCCAATGGAAGTGTAAAATCTGTACATAGTCAAAAAGAATAAATCCAAGAACAAAGTGGAATTTATTGAGAGAATATTGATGAAAATATTTATTTATTTATTTATTTATTTATTTATTTATTTATTTATTTATTTTGAGGTAATTGGAGTTTGAACCCAGGGCCTCAAACATACTTTGCAAGTGCTCTACCTGTGGGCTGCACACTCAACCCATTTTTAAAATTGTTTATTTTGAGTCAGAGTCTCTCTAAATTATACAGGCTTCCTCTGGCCTTGAACTCATGATCCTTCTGCCTCTGCTGGGACTAGAGATGTGCACCACAACTGAGTGAAAAATGTTATTAAGGACTTATGAAATATTGGCACTAGGACAGCTCCAGAAACTTTACACTGGGACTTCCCTTTGGAGCCAGGACAATTATATGACGCATTTCAAAATAATTTCCTCCTCCATCTCTCAATTCAAAATTCTAATTTCCTAAATAGAGTAAATGGACTGGAAGTACTGTTGCATGAAAGCCAAAAGCCATGCCAACAGACCAAAGGATGGATCACATTAAATTTTGTGAGCCATGGGTTTTTGGTTTTATACAGGAGGTATGGGTAACTCATGGAAAGCCTTTACATACAACTACACTTAAGGGAAGAATTCCCTCAACCCAGAAGTTCTGACCAAGATGTCCCATAGCTACACCACCTTTTATCCCCTCCCAAGAGGGCTTTTACGCAGGAATAGTCCTCCCTCCCTCGCAAGTGGGCTTACCTACAAGAGTTTTGTATGATTCCCTAGCAGCTTTATGAGCTGCTGTACCACTGAGGAGTTTCTCCTCTCTTCTGTTCTGTTCTGCTAGGCTTGCTCCACTCCACTCCATTCTTCTCTGTTTTCCTCTTTCTCTAACCTATTGTTTACTGAGGCAAATATATCCCTTAGTTGATAGTCTGGAGAACCTCCTTACTCTCCCTCCAGGAGGAAAGGTTGATACATTACAGCAAGCCTAACCAATTTGTATTTTTCTGCCCATTCTGTCACCATGGTTGCAAGGGTAAGGTCCACAGAGACATGTCAGGTGCTTTGTATCAGTGTAACAATCATTAGGTCCAGTCCATGCCCAGTCCCAAGGAATCATCTATACAAGTATCAATTGTCTACCATATTTAATGGTCACTGTGAGATGGTCATCCATGGGCATGTTCCTATCCATCAATGACAATAATCAGAATAAAGGGAATTTTTAGGTGTACTGATGTTCTTCAGAGCTATTATGTTTCTCGTCTAATATTACTGGAAATTTTTGATATATCTATTGTTCTCAATTACTAAAATAATTTGAAGACCTAAATTTGCAGGGTAAAACTGAAACTGGAGAAAAGTAGAACAAGTATACGAGAGCTTTGAGTATATCCCACCTGAGTTCAGAGACCACTTTAAGAATAAATTGGATGTGTTTGACACCAGTGATTGAAAAGCAAACAAGTTATGATGTGACATCATTCATAAGGAAAGCAAAAGGTTATTTAAAAGATGGGGAAAAAAAGACCAGATTATGTGTCAAAAGTGACTCTGAAATTTGCCCTTGAATGTAGAGCAGCTTAGGTAAAAAGAAGACATGATGAAGTTAAAGAACCAAGTAGAAGATTTCAAAAGGCAGCTCAAGAAGACAAAATCAAATATTATGACATATGCAAAGAATGGAGGTAGAGAACCAAAAGAGAAGAACATGTTCTATTTTTCTCAAGTTGAAGGAATTAAAGAAAATTTTAAGCTTCGAGTGGTAATACTAAAGGATTCTATAGGAAAAATATTAAATGACACATGAAACATCAAAAGAAGATGGGAGCAATACACAGAGTCATTATACCAAAAATAATTAGCGTATGACCAATCATTTCCAGAGGTTGCATATGATCAGGAGCAAATACTACTAAAGGATGAAGTGGAAGCTACCTTGAAGGAATTGGTGAAACCGAAGGCTCCAAGAATTGGTGGAATACCAATTGAGATATTTCAACAAACAGCAGTACAGAAGATGCTCAGGTATCTATGCCAAGAGATTTGGAAAATAGCTACCTGGCCAACTGAGTGGAAGAGTTCCATATTTGTGCCTTTCCCCAAGAAAGGGGATCCAACCAAATGCAGAAATTATCTAATAATACCATTAATAATCATGCAAGCAAAATGTTGCTAAAGATCATTCAAAAGCAACTGCAGTGGTATATAGATGGAATTTCCTGAAAATCAACCCAGATTCAGAAGAGGGCATGGGACCAGGGATATCACTGTTGTTGTCAGATGGATATTAGCCAAAAATATTAACCAGAGAATACCAGAACAATGACTATATTTTATTGACTATGAAAACGCATTTGACTGTGTGGATCACAATAAATTATAGATAACATTGTGAAGAATGTGAATACCAAAGTATTTAATCGGTCTCATGAGGAATCTGTACATGGGCCAGGAGGAATTTGTTGAAACAGAACAAGGAAACACTGCCTGATTTAAAGTTGAGAAAGGTGTGTGTCCGAGCTGTACCCTTTCACTATACCTCTTCAATTTCTATGCTTCTGAAATAATCCAAGAAGCTGGACTTTATGAAGAAAAATGTGGCATCTTGATTGGAGGTAGACTCATTAACAACCTGAGTTATGCAGATGACACATCTCAGCTTACTGAATATGAACAGCACTTGAAACATTTACTGAAAAAGATCAAAGAACATTGCCTTCAGTATGGATTGCACCTCAACATCAGCAAAACAAAATCCTTACAACTTTGTTAGTATGCAGCCTCATAATAAATGGAGAAAATATTGAGGTTGTCCAGTATCTTGTTTTACTTGGGCCTACAATCAATACCATAGAAGCAGCAGTCAAGAAATCAAAAGACACATTTCACTGGGAAACTCTGGTGCAAAAGACCTCTTTAAAGTGCTGAAAAGTGAGCCAGGCTTGGTGGCACATGCTTATAACACCAGCAGCTGGGGAGATGGAGGCAGGAGAATCACAAGTTCGAGACCAGAAGCAGTCTACATAATTTAGTGAGACCCTATCTCAAAAACTAAAAAAAAAATGGGGTGGGGGGGTAGCTCAGTGTTGCAGCACTTGCAAAACATGCAAGTGTGAGACCCTGGGTTCAACCTCCAGTACCAAAAAAAAAGGAGGGGGGGAAGTAAAGCTATCATATTGAAGATGAAGGTGTGCCTGACTCGTGCCATGGTATTTTCAATAGCACCATATGACTGTGAAAGCTGAACATTTTATAAAGGAGACAGGAGATGAATTGATGCTTTTGAATTATGTTGCAAGAATTGAATATTAAATATACCATGAACTGCCAAAAGAACCAACAGATCTGTCCTAGAAAAAGTGCAACCAGAGTGTTCCTTGGATGCAAGGATGGCTAGACTACATCTGACATATTTTGGACATATTGTCAGGAGGGACCAATCCCTGGAGAAGGACATTGTTTTTCAGAAAGTGGCAGGTCAATGAAAACGTGAACACCCTCAACTAGATGGATTGACACATTGTCTGCAACTGTGGTTCTTAAAAATAAAAAGATAGTATATATACATATATTTAGAAAATATATAAAAATAAGAGCAACTGAGGGGCAAGTAGAGGTGTGGCTGTTATTTAGTGGGCACACTGAATGCTTCGCAAAATTCCACATACTGATTTTGAGGGCACAGGATGTTCTGCTTAGATGGCTGCAGTAAACACCAATGTGACACAGTCATTCACATACAGGTTACTGCTCCCCAAACCCTACATACTGGGGATGTGAATGGGAACACTATGGTAAAATACTCATCTTAACACTTTAAATATATCACAGATTCTTACATTAAATAGAGGAAAAGCAATTACACTCTCATTCATCAGTGTCTCATTTTTTGTGGCAACATTAGGGACCTTCCCCCTACTTTCCATTTCCAATTCTAAATGAGAAGTTGGAACAATAAACATCTACCACCTGTTGCTTGTGGTACACACTGTATTTGAAAAATAAAGCAGAAAAAGACTTAAGGGCTCTTCATGCTCATCCTGGGACTGTGGTCAAACGTTCAAGTCCTCATCTGTGATGCTGGCACTGGGGGACCAGGCAACAAAATCTTTAAACATGTCATCTTCCTTTAACATGTGTGTGAGATTGTTGATGCCCTCAGAGAATGCACCTATCTGTCCCACAGTCCCTTCTGAATCTTCCATCTGCTCTAATTGATCCAAATCATCTTCATCATAAAGGCATACATCCATACCAGGTTTAAATCCCTTTGTAGAGGTACTTCCTGATGCCTGTCCTAATTCCATTGGATAAATGTATTCTTCTCCATCTTCCTGTTTCTTCTTTCTCAGATTCCCAAAATTGCTAAAGGTAAGTTTCTTTGGCTTCATTTTGGCAGTAGCTGTTAAAAGTACATAATCTGGTAACTCCATGGCATCCCGCTTCTGGTGCTAGGCCTCAGCACCAATCAGAAGGTTGAAATGAGTGGCCAAATGTCTTTGCAACAAGGTCTTATTTGGTGAGATGTTCAATAACTGAGCCATTGTTTCTACATTAAAACGAGGTTCTAGAACCATGAGCCCGCTGGGGACACCACTGCCTGTGAGATTGGGAGCATATTCTGCTAAGTCCACAGAGTGCAGCCACTCCATCACTCAATGATTGGTCCACTGCTGAACTTCAGATGGGGTGATACTATTCTCTCAGATGGCCACATCCGTAGGCAGTTTGGTTCAAAGTTATTGATCCTCAGGACGTGGATCGCTCTTTTGATATTGAGGTGGTGCAGTACACTCACAACCTTCAAAGACAGTAAGTCATGAACAGTCATGTAATGTAGCATTTGACCATCTACCCGGCTTTTGTCAGACTGGGTCTTATACTCGGGGAAGCCAATATCATCCAACCATCTAGTGACCCAGTTGAAATCCAGCTTTCCATGATTAGTTTGTTCTTCCGATCTCAGGGCTTGCAGTGCCAATTGGAGTTTCTTTCGATGAAGTGAATGCTTGATTCCAACTTCCTTCTCTAGATCTTGTTGAGAAGCCTCCAAAAGTGTTTGGCCAGATGCAATCCAGTGCTTGCCAGAATTCAGGTAGGAACCCAAGCCTTGTTCTGCAAGCCAATTTTATATATTTTTCTAAATATATGTATATGTACAGTACATAGAAAATAGAACTTTTATTTTGTGACATAAAGAAGATGATGAAAAGATCATATTAAAACAAATACAAGAAACCAGTGATCTAAATTTTCATATACCAGTTGGTCCTGAAGACATCAGAATGGCCTCTCTTTCTCCACAGGTGATTTTAATAATGTTGTTCATTCAGGCTAAATATACATGAAATATACCTCTTTAATACCACAAAATTGTTGAGCAGTTTAAGAATTTCAGCCTTGGTCTTGGATCCATTTACCTTATTAGGAAGAACTTGATGGACATTAATATACTATTAACTTGAATGCATTCAGAAGCATTTGCATTGTCCTTAAATTTTTTTTGAAGAAATAAATTCTGAAGAAACCAAAAAACAAAACCTTTTAACAGTATTAAGTTTCTTATTTTTCTTTTTATTAAATACATCATTAAATTAAAATACTGTCTGCCAAAACATATTAATTGTACATTTCTCAGGCTATCAGTGAATGGGGGTTTATTTTATTTCAATTAGAGTTCAAAAATTCTGAGGCTGAAAAATTAATTTTATACTGGTTGTTTTGTTAAATAAAATGTAGCTCATGTTTTTCTGGCAAACATAAACACATACTGTGTTTATGTTTTTAGGGTTATTAGAAAAAATGTATTTTTCATTCAGGGCGACATAATTGCTCATGATTGCCAATGTGGATAAGACAGCTGTTCATAAATTGGGATGGATGGGCAGTTCAATTTATGCTAGTGGACCTGGTTGTAAACTGTTTTTGAATGTCAGTGGTATTATCTTTTATGTTGTCAACAGATTGCCAACCTATTCATCCAGGAACTTGTACCAATACATTACTATTTATTCATAATTAAAATGATCTGATGCTAACATGATTTCCTTCGAATTCTACCATTCATTGTTTGGTAACTATATTAGACTCTTCCTGTATTTAAGTTTTATTTTTAATGTGAGTATATGCCACCATTAGAAAAACTCAATTTTTTATTAGAACTTGATTAAAAATATCAGGACACTGTTAGAGATGCCAAATGTTCTTTATTCAGGACAATATAACATATGATATGTGATAAGGCTAAAAAATTTGATGCTGTATTTTATTTACAAAATATTATATGCTGCTGGTATTACTTATGAAAGGAAATAAAGTCAATTGATAATTGCCTCTTAAAAATAAAAAATAAATAAAAAGATCATGTGCCTGGCACAGAATCAGGTAGTGTTCTGTTCTGTTGTACATAGGGTCATTGTGAGTCAGACTCAACTCAAGGGTACCTAACAACAACATCATATTTAATTTTGGGGGCTTGGGGTTTAGCTTTGTTGGTAGAGTGCTTCTTTGCACTTTCTGAAAATCCAGTTTTGCTCCTCAGCACTACAAAAAATGGGAGAAGGATGTGGCAGTCCACTCTCAAAAAGAATCCTGAAACAATCAGCCATTGAAAACCCTATGAGGGTCACTGTGATTTGGATTTGACCTGAGGTCACCTAACAACCATTTGTTTCATTTTAATTATTTAATTGTATCCTGGATATGTTTTACATCTTAAGAAGTTTAATTAGAAGAATTTAAAATTAGTCACCAGGGGTTTTCACAAAAAATGCCTAAAAATATTATAAGTGAAAGAACTTAACAACTTAAATTTAAAAAATCAATTTGAATTCTGCATCTAAAATTATTTGAAATTTTAGTTTGTGAGTTTGCATCCTAAAACTGAATCATCATCACAAACTAAGAAAATCATTTCTAGGAGTTAGAAAGTACATAATTCTTTACCTTGACTAGTTACTATTAAACGGAAAGAAAAGATTAATGACTGGATAATGGCAGCATCATCTTACAAACCTTATGTACATATAAACTTAGACCTTTTGGAAGAACCAGCCAAGCTTACTTAGTTGAAAAGGAAATTTTATTTAGTGTGACAGCTGTCTAAGATAGTTTTGACAGGAACAAGTTGTTGTTGCACAATATCAAGCTTAAAATTTTTCACTAATGTGTGTTTTTGTTTGTTTTTGAGCCAAGGTTTTGCTACATATTCTAGGTTGGCCTCAAACTCACTGTGTAGCCCAAATTGGCTTTTAATTTGCTGTCCTCCTAACTCAACCTCACAAGTACTGAGATTACAGGTGTATGCCACCACACCTAGCAAATATATTTTAATAATAAATTTCTAGTAATCATTACATTAGTTGGTAAAATTTCAAGTTTAATCTTATACTCTAATGTCCATTCTATGATAATATTTAACTTTGAAACACTGACTCTGGAAGTGTTGGTTTTAATCCTTAGGCATTTACTAGTTCAAAAAAACATTCCCAGCATGCCTCTGTTATAGATATAATTTCTGTAAATGGTAGTTGTAGCAAGGGTACATGGAGACTTATATATATTGTGGAAAAATATTCATCATTAATTAGGAGGTCTTCCCTTGACTCAGGAGCAGCTTCAGGATATGCATATGGAATAGTGAGAAAAAAAGAGTCCAGGTTATATTATCTGTTCATTAATTCTGGTGATTATTTGGGATGTTTGAAGCTTATGCTAAATTTACTTCACTTTTTTTGTTTTTTGTTTTGTTTTTGAGACAGAATCTCACGAGGTAGCCCAAGCTACCCTGAAACTCACTATGTAGACCAGGCTGGGCTCAAATTTCTGTGGATTCTTCTGCCTCAACCTACCAAGTGCTGAGATTAGTCATGTAACACCATGCCTGGCTTTACTTCACATTTTTAAGATTTCAGTGGAACTTAAGATTTGGATTTAACATATGGCACTTTGACTCCTGATGAAGAGACTCACGACACCTAATAGAAGTGATTTTTACTGGTGATGATAATACTTACATGTATATAATGATATCTTATAAAATTACATAAAATGATAATATATGTATATATAAAGAGCTTAACATGAATTTCAGTTACTTTAGTTATGAATAAGTTAGCTATTTTGTATGTTAACTGAAGCCTATGATTTACATCTTAACTAGGACTATTATTGAATTTGGTGTTTTTAAAAATCTTTTAATAGGCTCTGAGAGCATCTTGTCATTTGTAGTAGTTTACTTCCAAAGAGGCAGATGTGGAAATGATCATTTTCATCATTTTATCTCAGGTAGACTTGTGTACCTAGGAGTTCATAATCTTAATTCAAATTCAAAAGTATATAGTGTTTGAAACAAGACAGAGTCCTTTCATTCTAGCTCAAAAGTGACAGGGAGCCACATGGACCATGTAAACTCATTTACAGTTTTTCATGATTTACTCTTTTCTGTAGTTTCCCGAAATCTTTATTCAGCCCATCTTTTGTTAGTATCTTGAGGACTTAATCCCATGCGCCAGCATACTGATTAATAGAATTCTATTGTCTCTTCTTCACGACATCTTTGCTTTTCAATACTCTAAAGAGATCTTTTGCCACAGCTTTTCCTAGAGCAATGCGTCTTTGGATTT
>VMDO01005223.1:11004-57998 GCA_007922755.1 Pedetes capensis
AACCAGAGTGCTCCTTGGAAGCAAAAATGGCCAGACTGCGTCTTACATATTTCGGACATGTAGTCAGGAGAGAACAATCCCTGGAGAAGGACATCATGTTTGGAAGAGTGGCAGGTCAACGCAAAAGAGGAAAACCCTCCACCAGATGGATTGACACAGTGTCTGCAACAATGGGCTTAAACATAAATAAGATTGTTTGTCTGGCACAGAATCGGCAAGTGTTTTGATCTGCTGTACATAGGGTCGCTATGAGTCGGACTCGACTCTACGGCACCTAACAACAACAACAACTTCTTCACGATATGATTAATTTACCAAACTAAATCCTATTCTTAATATGATTTGTTTATGACTTGCTTTTTTCCTTTATGCTTTTCTCTGAGCTAACAACAATGATTTAGATTTACTTTAAAATTTCTTAACACTATTAATTTATTTCATAATTTTTATGGTACATCTATTGTATTAGTTGGGATATTTTAAATTGAATTGACAGAAACTTAGACTAAGCAGAAATATCAAATCTAGAGAAAGACTTCTATTGTCTTTCTTGAGCCATATGGATAATGCTTAACCAGTTATTGCCAAAAGTATGTGGAGCCATGGTGGAATCCATACTGGGTTATTTTCCAATCTCAGAGAAGTGGTAGAGAGATTAAAGACTTAGATACAAGCAAAGAGAACAGGGCTAGGTGGATCTGGAATGTAATATCCATTAAAACTATTGTTTTATTTCTTTTTATTTACTGATGTATATTCAGGTCTTGGAAGGGTTACTGGTTTAGAATTGATGCCTAGTAAATATATGTTGAATGAATGAATGAGTGGATAATATAATTCCTTAACACTGTCCACAACACTTGTGAAGTACTGTGTAATTTTCTAGGGATATGGTGATTACTTATCCGTGGTATGGCAAAGCATTATCAAATATTTTGATCAAATTTTCTATAATAGTAATCACTATAATTTGAAATGAATCCATATGCATTCAGTATATGTTTGTTTCTATGACTGCACTAGAAACTTTGAGAACAAGAACAATAGTGTCTACATTTTGAAATCCTAATATATGAAGTAAATGTTAATGCTGTTGAATCATGCTTGAACAAAGAGAGGCAGGAGATAAGTCTTTACTATCTAAACAGAAGATTAACTTATAAGAATTTGCTCCAATCTTGGTGGCACTATATCTTTGCACTATTGCATATATTAAGTTCTGATGGCAAGATTAGCTACTTTATTATGTATCTATTATATTTTATTAGTTATTTTTCCTGAAAGTTCAGTCTGAAGGAATAAGATTGAATTGCTGTAATACCATTCCAAAGATTATGTTGTTGTTGTTGTCATTATTTTTAGGTGCCCCTGAGTAGGGTCCAACTCATAGCGATCTTCATAGAGTTTTCAATGGCTGATTTTTTTGGGATTGCTTTGGAAGTGGATTGCTGTGTCCTTCTCCCACTTTTGTGGTGCTGAGGATTGAACTTGGGTCCTCAGAGAGTGTGGAGCAGCACTCTACCAACTGTAGAACATATAAATAGAATTTCTATTTCATAGGTGATTTATTTATGATGAAATTATTTAGGCAATTATGGCATATAATTTAAGTATATTAATGTTCAACCTTTTTATACATATCTGTGTTCTAAGAGATTATAGGACACAAATAAAACCTCTATTTCATAGATAATTTATTTATTTGTGCAGAAATTATTTAGGCAATTACAGCACGTAATTTAAAGATGTAGGTGTAGGTGTTCAGCCTTTACTGTACACATCTATGTTCTTTGACAATAATGAATTATAGATTGTTAGACATGTGCTCCTTTTTCGGTACTTTTTCTTTCACCTAAGTTCAAATAAATGAATATTAAAGCAATGATTGACTTCTATTTATGATGTATTTATGAATTAGATACACATGGGGAGATTTGGTTTTGAATGAATTTCTCCATTCAACTGTTTTCTGTTCCAGTGATGGTTTTTCTATTAATGTTTTTAATATTCTACTTTTTGGTACATTTTACAGGAATGAGATAACACATTCAATATTGCTAGTTGATTCTCATATTACATGATAGTAGTTATAATTTTAAATGTTTATTTTTATTTGATCTATGTGCTACCTTCATTAAAATATTTTCTAATATTATGAATATTTTTGTCCTTAAAAATTGAACAGCATGTTTATAAATGGAAATCATAATCTTTAGGAGGGAGGACTTTGGCAGAGCAATTTTTTTATACAAACAATTGAGTCTGTGGGAGGGGACCACACGAAGCCTGCATCCCCTTTTGAACCCTCAGTAGCATCCTCCAGGGAAAGTCCTTGACTGAAGATTGTTTAAATGGTAGCAGTAGGGTGCATAGTAACACTGATCCTCAAAGGAAGCATCACCTTATCTGACCCAGTCTTAGAGTTCATAAGGCGCCTGCTTCAGCCAATTGATGATAATGTCTCCAACCATTTCCATTTTTTAGCATGCAGGAGCCATTTGAGGACATGTTTTGTTTATTTAATAAATTTTCACAGGATCCACGTTGTTGAAAACTTAAGCTGAACCTGGTCTTATTTTGGACTTTAGCCTCTGACAATATATAACTGTAAGGATTTGTAAAGTTCTATAATGTATAATTCTTGTGGTATACACCAGATATACCAGTTACTCTAGTAATGATATCTAAGAGTATACTTTTACTACCTGAATGACTTGGTACAGTAAAAGGTATCATTTCCTGGCTTTAGAATATTGAAAGGACTGGCCTTTTAACTAATTATGAGACCTAAGTTTGTGTGGTTTTCTTTCTGTAGTTTCTTATTTTTAAGAAGTATAAAATTCTGCTTGTGAAACAGCCATTCTGTAACTTGAGACATGGGCAGCAATTACTTTGTGCAGTTTGTGGGAAATGATCCTCTTGGCGAAGTGTCCCAAATGTAAAGAAGCATGAAGAATTTTGGATTGGCTTTGATTGTACAACATGTTCAGGTATGATTCTATGCATCTTTTCCCTGGAAGATCGGTGGTTAAGCATATGCTGGTAGCTTCCAGAGTCAACATTCATATTTTTCTTTCCATTCTGTGAGAAGAACTTCAAATGTTATCATTCATAGAGGCATTTACTACAGCCTGTTGGTCTTGACTAAGAACACACTACATTAAGAATTAAGAATTCCAACTAGAAATGCCAACTGTTGCATTTATCATAGTGTTTATGGATGCACTGGTTATTTACTTAGCATTGCAGAGAAACTGATATACTTTTGAATTTATAAATTAGAATGTGTTATTGCTACAACAATTGATGACATAATACCATTATAATTTGTCCAGAAGACCACATTATTTCATACTTTTTAAACCCATACCTCTCTTTATAAGAGGAGACCAATGTTCTTACAAAGTAACAGTTACATACAAGGTGATAAATGGTAATATTCATTTACCACCTTTTTTACTCTTGTTCTAAAGCATTGGTGTCATACTGGGAGCAACTTTCTAACCAAAAAAAAAAAAAAACCATAAAATCTTAAAAATGAAAGGAAAAGAAACTCCCTGATTTACTATTAATCATGGAGTCCTGGCAATATCTTGTCTAGATTTATAAGAACAAGTAAAAAGGACATAATTGCTTGATAATGTAAGGAACAAAACTCTTTAGAAGTAATTGCCTTTTAATTTCATGAGACTAAAATAGTACATGTACATTTTATTTCATGTTGATTAGTAATAAATGAATTTAAGGGGTTCATAGTTTCCAGAGTTACCCACGTAGTGAAGTGAGGAACACAAAACTGTCATCACTTGTTACAACTAACTACAAGGTCACAAGATTTGCCAAACACATAATTTTTCTTCCTCTCTTCCTTCTCTCCCTTTCTTCCTGCCTGCTTGCCTGCCATCCTCTCTCTCTCTCTCTCTCTCTCTCTCTCTCTCTCTCTCTCTCTCTCTCTCTCTTCCTTTCTCATTTATATTTTGGAAGGATTTATTTTGGCTCACAGTTTCAGAGGTTTTAGTCCAGGCTATGTTTCTGGGTCTGTGATGAAGCATTATATCATGGCAGAAGGGCATGGTAAGGCAGAGCTATTGCACTTATGGCTGCCAGAAAGCAAAGCAAAGACTGGAAAGAACCAGGGCAATATAAATCCTTGAAATACACACTACCAGTAACCTGTTTCCTCCATCCAGGCTCCACCTTCCACAGTTCTACCACCTCCCAATAATCTATTCAAATTTTGGGTCCATTAATGTATTAAATCATTGACCAATATCTAATTGTCTCGTGAAACACTCTCACAGATACATCCAGAAGTATGCTTTATTAATCTATGTATCTCTTAATCCAATCAAGGTGGTAAGAAAGACTAACCATCACAAACCCACCTCTTGTCAACCTGACACCCAAACAGATCTCCTTAAACCATTCTTCATCTCCAAACAAAGATAATAACAAAGTAATAATTCTTCCTAAAATGACATAACTATCCTGTGTACAGCACAAAGTGATTCAATTCCTTCCCCAAAGTTTGAACCACTGATCACAATTCTCACTATAAAGTTAGCCAAAATTATCCAGCAATAACCATGTGACAGTTTGAATGTTGGGCTGCCTTGAAATTTCTTCCACTATATTAATTAGTCCATTACCTTTAAATTCACCTTCCCACAAAATCATACGGGATGAGCAAAATGTAGATAAATTCTAGATAAATTCTTTGCCAGATTGTAGTATACATGGCTGCTAATCCAACTCTCAGTAAAGGCCTCATTCCAATCTGAAATCTCATGAACACAGTCTTACTGTCCACATTCCTATCAGCATTCGAGTCTTCTGAACTCCCACAGAGTCAACCATTAAGTCCCATTTACTGTATTCTATGACATTTTTATCCTGCATTTCCAAACATCCAAATTCCTTCCATAAACCCATTCCAGAAGCTTCTGACAAACATCATCAGGTAATAATCACCTCACTACTCTGCTACCATTTTTCTGTTAGTTAGACTTTTTGTCATGGTGACAAAATATTTGGGAAAACAACTTATGGGGGGATTTGTTTTTGGCTCACAGCTTCAGAGGTTACAAACAGGTATCATATGTCTGGGCCTGTGGTGAGACAGTATATCATGGTAGAAGAACATGGCACAGCAAAACTATACAACTTATAGCAGCGAAGAAGCAGAGCCTAACTTCGGTTTGGATAATTTATTTTAGAGAATCTCAAAACACACTGCACCTGTTTTACTTATAGCTACATTTATTACAGAGAAAGAATACAGACATTTAGAAAGAGATACATAAGGCACAGTCTTGTTGTTGTTGTTAGGTGCCATTGAGTCGGTCTCTGACTCATAGCGACCCTTCATACAACAGGCGAAACACTATTGTCAATGCTTCTCTGCTGTTCATAGGGTTTTCAATGGCAGATTGATTATTGGGAGTGGGTTGCCTGGTCCTTCTCCCAAGCCTGCAGTATCTGGTGTTCCCATCCAAGTACTAACCAGACCCAACCCTGCTTAGCTTCTGAGTTCTGATGGGATCGGATGCCACAGGGCTATGGCAGCAGGCAAGGCACAGTCTAAGAGGTATCCAAATGTGGGGATTCTGATTGCCCTCACCCACAGAAAACTAATAGAAATATCTCCTCCTTGTGACAATTTATAGCAGCAGGCACAGAGGACTGCCAACCAGGAAAGCTGTCCTGAGCTGAGGCAACTTGGAAATAACAAATAAGAGTAAGAGGAGACTAATGGAAAGTAATGACTGTTATGTCAAGACCACTGAATATAAGAAAACACATTTATGTTTTTATGGAATTCTTTAAATAAGAGAAATATTCAACATTAAATTATTGGCTGAAAGAGTACCTCACTCAAAAGGAGCCAGCACTAGGAAACTTGAAGTATACACAATCAAAATACAATTGTGGGTAAGCTATTGTCAATCTTCGAGACATTAGGAAGAAAATGAGGAGTGCTGAAGTTATTCTTTTGGGATCATAGAGCCCCCTTAAAATCTAATAAGGCTTTGCACTCTTAAGAAATGCAAAACTGTTCTTAAGTTCACAATTTTCATGTATTTTCAGTGAGTTCAAGGCATTTGGCATACATCCTCAAACTGAGATTAAGAAACTCCAGCATTTGAGGACTTTCAAAGTATCTTTCAGTCTTAAGATTCTAATTGTTTTATAACTTTGTCTGAATAATATATGAAATTTGATTTTTAAAATTAACTTGATGCATATAGCATAAAAGTAAAGTTATTTCATGTGGATTTCTAATTAAAATCACTTGTTCTCTCATTCCCTTTGTATTTCTCAGATTTACTATTTGAGATGACTATTGTCAATTCCTTTAGCCATGTCTCCTATTTATTTACCAATATCAAAGACACACATTTTTACTGCTTTCTGAAAATAAATTCTTAGTTGCAGATGCTATTTATTTATGTTCTAGGGTGGAAATAGGCTGGGATTTAGCTCAGTTGGTAGAGTGCTGCGCTGCAGGCTCTGAGGTCCGGAGTTCAATTCCCAGCACTGCAAAACTGGGAGAAGGACCTGGCAATCCCCTCCCAAGGTGATCCCGAAAACAGTCAGCCATTGAAAACCCTTTGAGGGCCGCTATGAGTTGGATACCAACTTGACAGCACCTAACAACAACAACAACAAGGGTGGAAATATAGGCAGCTTTCTGACATTATATATTCTTCCTTGGTATTTCTCCTTTATTCTATCCAAGATACATTTTTGAGGTAAATAAATTTTTAGTTCATAGTTAACATTTATGCCCAGGTCTCTATCATTTACTCTTTCAATATATATTTATTATATCCTTATAAGGTATCATAGCAGTATCTGGCTAATAGAGATCTGTGAACAAAATAGACAAAAGTCTGTGCCCTTGTCGAGATTATATTACTTTGAGAGAAGGCAGGCAATACATGTGAATAAGATAAATGAGTAAATTATATCAACTTTGTAGGAGGCAAGTACAAAGGGAAAAATAGAGCCAGATAATAAGGACAATGCTGAGGGTATCTTAAAATTTTGAATGGGAGTTCCCTAGTAGGCCTTATTGAGAAGGTGACATATAGCCATTACTTTTAAGTAGGTAAACAGGTATCCATTCTGAGAACTTTATTGTTATTAAGTGCCGATTCATAGCAACCATATGTACAACAGAGTGAAACAGTACCCAACACTGTGCCATGCATATGAGCTCTGTTATGTTTAATCCAATTGTTGCAGTTGCAGCCTTTGTGTCAATCCATCTAGTTGAGAGCCTTCCTTTTTTTTTTTTTAATTTCATTTTTTTACCTGACCCCTGCATTCTCCCAAACATAATGTCCTTCTCCAGGGATTGATCCTTCCTGACAACACATCCAAAATACTTAAGATGCAGTCTCGCTACCCTTGCTTCCAAGGAATACTCTGGTGGCATTTCTTCTAGAGTGGATCTGTTGATTCTTTTGGAAATCCATAGTATATTCAATATTCTTCTTCAGCACCATAATTCAAAAGCATCAATTCTTCTCCTGTCTGCTGTATTTACTGTCCAGTTTTACAAGTATATGATGCAACTGGAAATAACATGGGATGAATGAGGCACACCTTCTTCTTCAATGTGATATCTTTACTTTTCAGCACTTTAAGGAGGTCTTTTGCAAAAGCTGGTCCCAAAGCAATGCACCTTTTGATTTGTTGACTGCTGCTTCCATGGATATTGATTATATAATGAAGTAAAACAAAATCTTGAACAGCCTCAATCTTTTCTCCATTTATCATGAATTTGCTTACTGATCCAGTTGCAAGGGCTTTTGTTTTCTTGATGGTGAGGTACAATCCATACTGAAGGCTATATTCTTTGATCTTCATCAGTGTTTCAAATTCTCTTCACTTTTAGCCAGCAAAGTTGTATCATCTACATAATGCAGGTTGTTGATGAGTCTTCCTCCAATCCTGAATCCATGTTCTTCATAAAATCTACCTTCATGAATTATTTGTCAGCATAGAGATTGAAGAGGTACAGTGAAAAGATACAGCCCTTACACACACCTTTCCTGACTTTAAACTTAGCAGTGTTTCCTTGTCTGTTGCTCCCTCCTGGTCCATGTATACATTTCTCATTATACAGCTCAGTGTTGTGATATTCCCATTCCTCACAATAAATAATTGTGATCCACACAATCAAATGTCTTTGTATAGTCAATAAAACATATATACATCTTTTTGGTATTCTCTGCTTTTGGCCACAATCATCTGATGTCCACAATATGTCTCTGGTTCCACACCTTCTTCTCAATCCAGCTTGATGTTCTGGGAGCTCCCTGTCAATATACTGCTGCAGTTGCTTTTGAATGATCTTTAGCAAAATTTTAATTGCATGTGATATTACTGATATTGTTCAACAATTTCAGCATTCAGTTGAATCCCCCTTCTTGGGAATGGTTGTTGTGAGGTACCATTGAGTTGAGTCTGACTCATTACGACCCCATGTACAACAGAATGATACACTACCCAACATTGTGCCATGCCTGGCACTATTGTCAGTGCTTCTCTGCTAATCACAGGGTTTTCAATGACTGATTATTTTGGGAGTGGACTGTCAAGTCCTTGTCCCAAGCCTACAGCACCCTATATTCCCAGATGTTCTGACATTCAATTACTAACCAGGCCCAACCCCACTTAGCTTCTGAGGTCTAATGAGATCAGATACTAGTGTGATATTGCTGTAGACTTCCTGGGCATAGGCACAAATATGGATCACTTCCAGTCAGTTGAGCAGGTAACTGTTTTCTAATCTCTTGGGATAGACAAATGAGCACATTCAGTGCTGAATCTGTTTGTTGAAAGGTCTCAATTAATATTCCATCAATTCCTGGAACCTTGTGTTTTGCCAATATCTTCAAGGCAGCTTCCACTTCTTTCTTCAGTAAAATTGGTTCCTGATTATATGCAACCTCTTGAAATGATTGATCATTCACCAGCATATATATATATATATATATATATATATATATATATATATATATATATATATATATATATATATATATATATATATATATATATATATATATATATATATATATATATATATATATATATGTATGTATATATGTATGTATGTATATATATATGTAATGACTTTGTGTATTCTATCTTCTTTTGACATTTTCTGCATCATTTAATGTTTTCCCTGTAGAATCCTTCACTATTGCCAGTCAGGGCTTGAAATTTTTTCTTCAATTCTTTAAGCTTAAGAAAAACAACATATTCTTCCTGTTTGATTTTCTATCCCCAGCTTTTTGCATATGTCCTTATAATATTTGATTTTGTCTTCTTTTTTTTTCCCCCAGTATTGGGGGATGAACCCAGAGCCCCATGCTTGCCTGCTTTGCAAGTGCTGGACCACTGAGCTGTACCCCAAGCCCATTTTTTTTACTTTTTGAAACAGGGTCTCGATAAGTTATGCAGACTGCCTCTGGTCTTGAATTTGTGATTCCCCTGCCTCTGCCTGCCGAGCCACTGGGATAACAGGTGTGCACCACTGCACCCTGTTTGATTTTGTCTTCTTAAGCCAGCCTTTGGAATTTCCTGTTTCGTTCCTTTACTTTGTCATGTCTGAAGGCTACTCATCTTTTAAGAGCAGAGAACTAGGGGAACAAGTATCCAAAGAGATGGAGTAGCTTGGTCAAGGATCTGAGTTTTAAATGTTCTTGGTTTGTTAAAGCAAAACAAGGAGACAGTGTTGCTAGAATAGGAAGAGTAGGGGGAAGTGGGTAGCAATTCAAGTTAAAGAGTCAATAGGGGGCCACATTATGTTGAAATCTGAAGACCATTGTAAAGAATTTACTATTTATTCTGACGAAAAAGAAGAGCCTTGGAGGAGTTTGAAATACTGATTGATATATGCTGATTCATGTTTTAACCGGGATCACATTAGCTGTTCTGTTGAGAATAGGTTAGAGGAGTAATTGCCTGAAAAGTTGTTATGGTTTGATTGTGGTTTGTTCCCCAAGGGTTCATGTGTTGAAGGCTTGATTCTCAGGGTGGTCATGTTGAATTAGTGGACCATTAAGAGTTGGAGCCTAGTGGGAAGCACTTTGGTCATTGAGGGTATGTCTTTGGATGAGATTAGGATACCCCAGACTCTAGATTCATATATGGTGATGTGATGTCTTCTCTTGCAAAAGAGCGTGCCATGATGCCATCCACTATTAGCCCCTCACCAAAGACCAAACCAGTGGAGTTGCCTAATCATCAACTTTCAGCCTCCAAAACAATGAGCTAAAACTTCCTATTTTTATAGAGTTACCTAGCTTCAGATATTTTATTATAGTAATGAAAATGGACAAATGCACAGGGATACTAGTTGAGAGACACTTGAAAGAATCCATCTAAGCTGAAATTAAAAACTTTCTTACAGCAAAGGAAATAATCAACAGAGTTAAGGAAGAGCCCACTGAATGGGAGAAAATCTCTGCATCCTACACATCCAACAGAGGACAAATTTCTAGAATTTACAAAGTACTCAAGAAAACAAATCCCAAGACAAAAAAATAACCCAATACACAAGTGGATAAAGGAAACAGACAATTCTCAAATGAAGAAGTTCATGAGACTAAGAAGCACATGATAAAAAGGCTCAATATCCCTAGCCATTAAGGAAATGCAAATCAAAACAATTTTGAGAGTCTACCTAACTCCAACAACAATGGCCAAGATCAACTAAACAAATAATAACAAATGCTGGCAAGGATGTGAGGAAAAAGGAACCATCTTACACTATTGGTGGGACAGTAAATTGGTTGAAACATTTTGGAAATCTATGTAGAGATACTTCAGAAAACTAAAAATAGAATTGCCATATGACCCAGTTATACCACTACTGGGAATATCCCCAAAGAGAGACAAGTCATCATACCAGAGGGACAGGTCCATATCCAATACAGCGCTCTTAACAATAGCAAGGATATGGAAACAACCAAGGTGCCCATCAACAGAAGAATGGATAAAAAAATTGTGATACATGTACACAATGGAATACCACTCAGCAATAAAAAAGTGAAATAATGTCATTTACAGCAAAATGAATGGAACTGGAGAATATTATGTTAAACAAACAGAAGCTCAAAAAGAGAAATACTATATGTTCTCACTCACATGTGGGAGCTGAACCTTACTTAAAGGTAGAAAATCGTATATATAAGTTGATATATAAAAATCCAGTTATACTTAGTGAAGAAGGGACAATATAAAGAGCAGAAAGGAGGGAACTAGCAAAGGGAAATGAAAATTGTGGAAGGCAGGATGGGGAGGAGAAACAATGTAGAGGGATAAAGTGGGAGAGGATAATCTGAATGTAAATGATGCAACTTCATGAGTACATGGGAAAAATAGGGGAATATAACCCAGATGTGCATATGAGTTTTACTACTATTAGTCAAAAGATTGCATAAACCTTGTAAGTTGGTAAAAGTGTAATAAAAAATGATGGAATAGTTGCATAATGGAAAAAGCCAATGCTGTATTACTCAGTACCCCACCAACACTTACCAATAAATGGAGAGAGAAAAAAAAGGGAAATATTGTCCTATTGGCAAGGAAGGGTGAAAATCCAAATGTATTTTGCTATCCCAGGAGTAATGTTTTACTTCTGCCTTGAGAATTATAATTAAAGGTAATACATATACATCTGAAAAATAAAAAAATGACATTTTGAAAGCAAAGAATCTCTGAAATAGAGCCATATCCTGTGTAAATATATGTAAATTAACAAAAGCAAGGACCCTACACAATAGTTTTTTTTTTTTCAAATATAATACTATAAATCTTACTTAGAAAACAGAGGAAGGAGGATTATGAGCTCAAGGCCAGAGGCAGCCTGGATAACTTAGCAAGATACTATTTCAAGATAAAAGATAAAAAAGGGGTTGGGGGTGCAGCTCAGACTACTTGCAAAGTAAGTGGGAGGCTCTGGGTTCAGCCACCAATAATGCAAAATAAAAAAATTAATTAATTAATTAATTAATTAATTAATTTAAAAATAATGTAGGCCTTAGAAAGATAAAAATGGAAGTGGATGAGTAAAAGAAACTGATGATAATCCAAAATAATACCGTCACAGAACTGAAAATAAACTAGACATTCTAAGAAATTGGCATTGCTAAAATTCAAACCAATGATGTGTAAGAAAAGCTGAGAAAAAGCACCATAAATATGGAGAAAAGTGAGCATAATAAATTAGAAAGTGAATGTGGAAATTAGATAAATGTGATTTCTAGAGAGAATATACCTCTGAAGAAGAAAATTCAACAAATGATTCAAAATCACAATGCACACATTTTTGTGCAACTGAAGTTAGAATTAAATTTGCAGATTGAAAAGGAGTCAAATATATCCAGAAATATTACAGTAGGTCACCATCAAGCTTTTTGTTTGATTTGTTTTGTCTTTTGTTTTAAATTATTGAACTTCAAGTAAAAACAAGAACTTTTTTCAGGTAACTAGAGAGTAAAAGCAAATCATCTGGAATAAAAGAAGTGATCATGTTGACCTCAGACTCCTTGGCAAAATTCAGTGCCGTATTATAATAGAAAAAAGTCAAAGACACTTTGAGAAAATGAAAACATGAACCAAAAATATTATAACAAGTTAAAGCAATGTCCAAATTTAAAGGCAAGGAGCAATTAAGTCATTCCTAGAAAAAAAAAAATAACCAAGCCATGAAAACCAATAAAATAAGAGACAAACCAAAATTAGGTTACCAAATCATTCTTCGTATTTAGAACTAAAAGAGTTAAAAAAGGCTAATAATAAATCCTAAGAGGTAAAGAGATCAGTGAAAGGTAATGACTGTTAATCAACACCTAATGATATACACAATCTTTTTATTTAATGAGACATTTTTGGGTCAAAGTCTAGTAAAAAGACAATAATCTGAGCTCCTGCAATCTCTACAAATTTCTTCAAATTTATTTTCTATAGTTAAATTAAAACTTTTTCTATTTTAAGACATTTTTAGTGTAATCTCACTCCACAGGTAATTTCTACCAATCCACCCACCTATTTAGCTACTCACCTATAATTTAATTGTTTGTATGCCTAAAAATGATTATATAATATTTACCAATTATTATTTTTGGATGGATGATGAATTTTTTTCTTCATATTTGCATATTTTCATATTTCTTGCATTGTTTAAAATTCAAGTCAATATTTCCAAAATTAAAAATGAACCTCTAAATAATGTAGTAATGTCATCCATACCATTAAAAATAATAAAACATCTTGGGAAAAAAGAATCCATGTAAGGGATGACAATGGCTTGGACGAGGGTAGTTTGGATTTGTAAAATAATGATTGTATTAGTGAGTGTTCACCAGAGAAACATAATATATATGACCTATCTCAAATATACAATAAATATTGAGTCACAGAATTATGGAGACAGAAAAAAAATATTATTGTCTGCTATCTGCAAGGTAAAGAACCAGGGAAGTACAAAGGCACAAGAACTTGGGGAGCCAGTGATTAATGGTGTACTCTCCCTCTCAGTTAGAAAGCCTAAAAACCAGAGGTGAAGGTGTAGGGTGAGGAGGTGGTATCTGAAGGCCCAAGAAACAGGAATTCTGATGTTCAAGGTCAGGAGAAGAGGAACATCATAGGAGAGAGAAAGGGTGGGGGAATAGGAATTTCTCCTTTTTTCATCTTTTGATTGTAATGTGCCTTCAATGAACTCCATGATGCTTTCTCATATTCATGATTGAAGATCAGTTTTACAAATCTACCTGTTGAAATGCTAATGTCTTCCAGCCATAATTTCACAATAACATCCAGAATAATATTTTATTAGTTACCTGGGATTCTATTAACCTCATGAAATTTTCAGACAAGATCAGGAACATTCAGTATGGTAGACACCTAAAATTATACAGGTGATATTTTGGATATATTCTGAAAGTCAAAATCTTTTATAATTGATCTGTATAATATGGTCACATTTTCTTGAATATTTTTGTTTAATAATTGTTGTTTTCTTGGTGAGTCTTCGATTTGCTATGTGCCTATAAAAATTCATGACATTTTTGACTTTTCTTATTTCCCCCTACATAACTGAAATACATCAAATATTCCACATCATCTATTGTGTAAATTTAGCGTGGGAATAGCCCTCCTGTAACCCCCCCAGTTTTCGTATTCTAATTTAAGCTGTATAATATTTAGGCCTGATGGATGTCTATTGTCTATTTTCCTTCACTATTGACTTTGATTTCTTTCACGTTGGGATATTTTTCTTGGAATCATGGTTTTTATCTTCACTTTCTTCTTTCTTTAGATTTTCCTATCCTAGACATTCTGAAATTTCACAGTAAACTACCTTAACTTGGGAATTTTTACTTTCTAAGCTAAGCTCAATGTCATGGTTTGAATATAAAGTGTTCCCCAAAAGTCACATGCTTTTATGTTTGGTTCCTAGATGGGGGCATTATTTGTGGAGGTCATGGAATTTTGAGAAGCAGATCTTAGCTTTGCAGAAGTGATGTTGTTAGGTAGTTAGCTTAGGTATCAGCAGACAATATGGAGCAAAAGGGGATTGAAAATTGTCCCTGCTGTTCAGCCATGAGGAATGAAGCCATGATCTTATCTATATACTCTATCATAACTTCTGGGTCAGGTATAAATTCATTTACATGCCAAACACAAGGACTGAAGTTTTGTTGCCAAACTCCCAGATTCATGCTCCAGCCCCACCTGCTCATGCTCCCCACATCTTCCCCAGGTAACAATGTGAGTGGGAGGGGCCTTTGGAGGTTTATACCATGGACTTGAGGCTCAGGTCATTCTCTCTGCTCCTTGTACACTATGCTATGACATTGACTAACACAAGCTCTGCCACTGCTGCCATGCCTGCCTTGTTGCCATTATGGACAGATAACTCTGTGAGCTCTTGGTATACCTCTTCCCCTGTGAGTTTATTTGGGTTGCTTTTTCTGCTACAGAGATGGCAACTCACCAATGTAGAAAATTGGTGAGAGGGAAAACTGGAGAGTGGGATCTTTATTGTATAGAAACTTAACCATGTGGCTCTTGGGCCTTTGGAACTTGCTTGCAGGAAGACTTTGGAAAAAGAGTTTGGAGATAAGGACAAAAGAAGCACTGTAGGGCTTGAGAGGCAGTTTTGATGAGAGAAAGGAAGACAGAAATGTGGCTGCCGGTAGAAATGCAGACTAGGTTCACAGCATTTTAGAGGAAAACAAGAACTCTATTAGACATTGGACTAGAGAAATCTATGTTATATTCTAGCAAAGAGATGGTTTCCATTTTGTCAAAGCCCTAAAGATTTGAGTGAGTCTGAATTTGAAAATTATGAACTAATCAACTTGGCAGAGGAATATCAGGAAGTCAATGAGATGTAGGAGGCATAGGCTAGTTACTGCTTCTTACGTCCAGCAAGATTTATGTAAAAATAGAGAAAATGGCAGAACAGGAAAATTTAGAAAATGTGCAGTTTAAAGAGAAAGAGGAGGTAGCAAAAGTTTGCTTGAATTTGCTGAGGACAGGGATGTTTCAGGCCAGGAGGCCCTACTTGCTAGAGAAAAGATTAGTTAAGGGAAGCCTCAACTTTTTGCTGGGACAAAAGAAGTTCCTTAGGGGCACATAAAGAGTTGGCCAGACCCCTCCCATCTGAGGGAAGTCACAAGGCATTAAAAGAAAATGTCTAAAAATCTGTTTCCTGCATTTAAAAAAGTTGTGTCGGAAAAAGTATCTCCCAGAATCCCTCCTACAGGGAGGGAAACGGTTTCTTGGTTTGGGCATACAGAGCCCATCACTTCAGCTTTGATTCAAAAAGGTCAAGCTGCCTTTCAAACCAGCAGCAAAACTTGTCACATTCACATGGTATTGGTTTTATAGGCATGCAGAATGCACAAGTTAAGGAGTTATGAAGGCTCCCACCAAGGTTCCAGAAGATAGCCTATTAGACCGTGCAATGTGTACGAGGGTCAGGTACCCTGCATAGAACTGAAGGGCAGATGCATAAAGCTTTGAGAATGGTGCCTGTTCAGCAATGGAGACCCCAGGATGTTGGAGAAGCCAGCCATATGAAGCATCTTCTAAGGGAAGCTGTCCATAAGAACTGGACCTAGACCAGGAGAGCCCTTTGCATCAAGGCCAGAAGCATACAACCCTTCAAGTCTGTTGGAGTCCAGATGATGCTAAATGCCAGACAAGGTGTTGTGTGCCAGATGGCAGACCTGAATGGATGGGATTTGCCTATGCAGTGTGTTATCAATCTTGCTACAGACCGATATTTCCTTTTTGTGCCCCCATTCCTCCTTTTACATGTTAGAATCTCCATTATATGTTAAAA
The DNA here is from genome assembly GCA_007922755.1 of Pedetes capensis. Lineage (NCBI taxonomy): Eukaryota > Metazoa > Chordata > Mammalia > Rodentia > Pedetidae > Pedetes > Pedetes capensis. The sequence goes on from VMDO01005223.1 coordinate 27,380, forward strand.
GTATGCAACCTGCTTTGTCTTTCAGAGGTCTCACAGATAAGTTTTCCTTGAGTCTCAATGGATTTGGACTTTTGAACATGGTTGAAACAATTAAGACTTTGGGGACTCTTAAAGTTGAACTAAATGCGTTTTGCATTATGATGGAGCCATGGAGCTTTGAACTACAGGAGCAAGGTGTCATGATTTGAATATAAAGTGTCCCCTGATAGGGGCATTGTTTGTGAAGGTCATAGAACTTTGGGGAGCAAAAGTGATGTCACTGGGGTTGGGGCCTTTGGAAGTTTTTACTCTGGACCTGCAGTTTGGACCTCTCTGTGTTCCTAATCTGCCATGCTATGAGGTCATCTGACACAGGCCCTGCAACCATTATGGATTGATTCTCTAACTGTGAGCCCTAACAAACCTCTTCCCCCATAAGTTTATTTGAGTTGGTTTTTCTGTTACAGAGATGACAGCTGAGTAATGCACTCTATCTGAAAAATCTACCTTCCTTACTTTTAGGAAATGATTATATTATTTGGTAGAAACATTATTTTTAATATTTCTAGTCTTTCGTTGAGTTGTATTATTGCAGTATTGGATTTCTAAGATGAAGTTTCCTATTCAACATATTTTAGTCATGTTCATCACATTTGCTGATTTTTATCAGCTTTTTCTGTCTCTTCATTTATGCTATCAATGGCTGTTTAATAGCAATGGATGTTGGGTAGAGAATGAGTACTTGAGTATTGGCTTTGTGCACTTTGAGGTTAACCACATATTGAGAGAATTAATATAGCTAATGGTGCATCAAAATGTACTAATTTGTATTGAATACTTTTATAAGTAATATTATTATAGTTGAATTGAAATACAATGAGACTTGGGGCAAAGGCGATATTAAATTATAGTATATTTACAAGATAATGATGTGTTGTCATGCAATAAAATCATATATGCAATTGACATTTGCAAAAATAAGGTCTTATATTCCCATTATACTTTTCTTACCACTAATAATTATACTTTTTGATCATCCTTATTCTTCAAGATTTCTTTAATGGAAACACTGTCTTAGTGTCTCAGCTTAACAATGCATATTTTAATTGCATTTTAGATCTCAGCTATGTGGAAATATCCTTGTAAATTCTGGGTTTTCCAAGAGTTTTATATATTTAAAATCTGTATCATATTAATTTTTAATTTTTTAGGGAAATTCTATGTCTAAATTCATGGTTTCTTGGAGTCATACCTATATCATTGACAAAAAGTCAAGATGAAATAATTGCTTAGTAAGTATTGGATGTATTAGAGAACCAAAAGTTCTTGACTACAATTTACCATTCTTTGCTAAATCTAGGATGTAGACAAATGGAACATTTATTAAAATAATACATCCTAAATTGTCCGAGGTATTTTGAAACAAAGAAATAATTTCTTATTTTGTACTTCTATGGGTCACTCATAAACAAAATGAGTGCTCTACTCCTTTATTTTTAGAGTGTTTAAAATGGGGCAGACTAGACCTATACCTCAAAAACATTCTGCAATTATCAATAAAGCTATAATAAAGTTGGTCATTGCGACAAAGATACTGGCACCTGCAAACATACCAATTAGAAATAGAAACATGTTTACCAAGGTTAAATTTGAATAGAACCATAAGGTTTAATATTCTATTTGTTGAGTTTATTTCCAGTTAATACAAAACTCGTAGTTGGAGAGTGCATTCTTTGATGTCTCAAATATTGAGTGATTTAAAATAGCATTTTAAATATTAGAATAAAATTCTTTATATATGATTTAAAACTTTTTAAATTAACAAGAGTATTATAGAGCCCCAATCGTTAAAATGAAATAGTTTACAACAGCATGGTGTTTAAAAGAATACAAATTCAGCATGGTATATTTATTATTGGTGAATTACATCCAATGTTATAGAGTTTAATTAGAATTAAACACACACACACACATATAAGAATATAAATTAACATTGTTATTCCAATTTTATTTATACAGATTACTTTTACCATTATTTATTGGGAATTCCAGTTAGAGTATAAAAATTGCACTCTATTGAACTATAGATTTTGTTCTAAGAATACAGCAAAATTTCTCTAGGTAAGAGTCAATTTAAAGTTCTGTTGAACATTTGCTAAAACTCAAGACATTTTTGATTTATGTTATTGAAAGAAATAAGCACATTTATATTTTTATTTGAGAAGGAATAATTAGTTACATGTTTCTCATGGATCTAATTAGGATGTAACATTCATAAAAAGCAAAATAAGTGAAACTAATGAGCATCAACAATGATAAATTTGAGTTAAGATGTACTTGCAATTACACAATGGATTTTATACTTATACCTGTTAATTTCATCTGTATAAATAATATATGCTTAACTTGAAATCATATGTTGTTGTTTGTTGTTGTTCTTAGGTGCCATCAAGTTGTGCCCAATTCATAGTGACCTTCATAGTGTTTTCAATGGCTGATTGTTTTGGGATTGTTCTGAGAGTGGACTGCCACATCCTTCTCCCCTTTTTGTGGTGTTGGGGATTGAACCCAGGTCCTCAGAAAGTGTGGAACAGCACTCTACCAACTGAGCTAAACCCCAGCCCTGAAACCATATAAGAACCATGTTTTCTATCATTGTATTAGATTTCAGAATGACTTAAAGAACAGGTCTTTGATTTTAATTTTTCATCACTTCCATTTCCATATCTGAGCTACTGTTATGAATCAAACCAGGAAAAGTATAGAGCAGGAAATATCATAGGGTTAATACTGGAATTTAAATGGTCCATAATTGGTAAAGCATTTCAATATATCAACAGGGCAGCAGGAAAAACCAACATTTGTTGGAGCTTTGTATATTAATTTCTCTATTAAGCTGGTCCCACAGGGAGTAGCTTGAACTTCCAAGTAAGAGATTCCAAAAAAATTTTCATAATCAGACTTTTTCTGGACTAGTCTTGCTATCCAAAAAGTCTGACTTTTGTTCTCAGTGATAGTAGTTACAAGACAGAAGAAATACTCAAATTTAAGTGGATAACAACACCTCCAGTTCAAACTTTTGGCTTCATTACAGCAGAACTACACAATTTGTATCAATAACAGAGTTCAGCTTCCTTTGAGAGGGATGTACAAAGGTTTGAGTATGACTGTAGTGGATCGATAACTAAAAACTGAGGTATATTACTTGTGAATAAATTTGTGTGCTCTGAAGTGAGACTAATTTAAGTTTATATCTAAGCTTTCCTGTGTGAATTTAGGCAAATTACTTGACTCATTGTCCCATAGTTTCTGAATCTGTAAAATTAGATGATTACAATACCACCCATAAAATATTTTTGTAAGAATTAAATGAGATATTATATTTGAAAGTTTTAGCATACTGCAGCCATTGTTTTAATAGTAATACTTTCATTAATTAAAAATCCAAATCTTTGAAAAGGATGCACTATGGCAAGAGTTAGGAAAAAGTGATAATTCAGATTGATTCCATGTACTTTTGTTAAACATTTAACTTATCCTATGCATTCTCATTGATATTAAAGCCAGAGTGGACAATTTTTACTAGATAGCATTAAATTTCAAACAGGAAGTGGACAAACCTGAATTGAATAGTCAGACCCCAGGAACCCCATCAGGCTTGTCTTGATCTTTCCTTTGCAATGATGTAAACCAGAATATTATAGAGTTGAATTTTCAGACTTCACAATCTTTTATTGCCTGTTTTTAGGGTTTTGGCATCTATATTCAGGGATAGGATTAGCTAATGATTTTTCTCTTCCATGCTGTTCTTGTCATTCATTGCTATTAATTTTTTTCTAAGATCATAATAATGATGGCAAGCAAAAATGCCTACCACATGCCACACAGTCTTTACAGAACTGCCTGTGCATAACTTATTTAAAACTCATAATGTCTTTATGAAGTCAGTGGTATCATTATCCATGTTTCATAGGTGAAATTAGTGATCCACACATCAAACAAGTGCTTTGCCTATGTATATATAGAAAGCAGTAGAGCCTAAAATTGCAGTTATCTTACTTTTACATTTAGTAGAGTACACATTCTAATATAGTATCATTTCATGTTAGCAATTCTACTATTATATATATATATATATATATATATATATACACACACACTTATGCATATATATGTTGCAATTCTACTACAATAATATATATACATATAATACATATATATATATTATATATTATGTATATTGTTGTTAGGTGCCATTGAGTCAGTGTCCTACTCATCGCGACCCTAGGTACAACTGGCAAAACAGTATTGTTAGTGATTCTCTGCTATTCACAGGGTTTTCAATGGCTGATTGTTTTTAGGGAGTGGGTTTCCAGGTCCTTCTCCCAAGCCTACAGCACCTGGTGTTCCCAGGCAGTCTCCCATCCCGACCTTGCTTAGCTTCTGAGATCCAATGAGATTGTTTGCCACAGTGGTAACAGCTGCAGATATACATATATATATATATATATATATATATATATATATACACATATATATATGCACAGTTTCAGGGAATCATTCAGATTTTCTGTTTGTTTTAGATCAGTTCAGTTTTCTAGAAATTATTACTGAATTTTAAAAATATTTTTGATTACCGGGCACAGTGGCACATGCCTGTAATCCCAGCAACTTGGGAGGGAAAGGCAGGAGGATTGCAAGTTCGAGACCAGAGTTAGTCTGGGTAATTTAGTGTGACCCTGTGTCAAAAAGTTAAAAAAATGGGCTAAGGGTGCTTCTCAGTGGTAGAGCATTTGAAAAGCATGCAAGCGCGAGGCCTTGGGTTCAACCCCTGGTACCGCAAAAATAAAAATTTTTTTGATTAATATTATCTTAAATATTTCCAGTTTGTACAGCATCTGTTGTTTTGTGCTCCCTTTTGTTCTTTTGGTGTTTGTGTCAAACATCTCATTTTCTTGATGAAGTTTGATGTGTAGCCTAGTTATTAATTTTCCTTTGATACATGGCTTTTCTAATATGCTTATAAGCTTCCAAATATGCTTATATATACTTGTAAGTTTCATATATTTATTGTGGTGCTAGGTATGCTAACCATTTGTACTCTACTCACATTGAACTATACTCCTAGACCCTGGAATTATTCTTTATAGTCATTACAATGGTTTTTACTTTGAAGTTTATTGCGTGAGATGAATATAATTGTATAATACATTTAATGCTATGTTCCCCTTTTTAAATCAGTTCATTTAAACTTTCTATGGAATTGTGTTTTAGATGTCATTTACCAAGTGACATATACCAATTTTGCTTTTTAATAATATATGATAAATTTAACTTTCATTTTTACATTCACCACATTGTTGTTGTTAGGTGCCATCGAGTTCCTGTCTGACTCATAATGACTCTTTGTACAAGAAGTGAATCAATATTGTCAGTACTTCTTTGCTATTCATACTGTTTTCAATGGCTTATTGATTTGGGGCAGTGTGTTGCTGGGTCCTTCTCCAAAGCCTGCAGCACCTGGTGTTCCCAGGCAGTCTCCCATCCAAGTACTAACCAGGCCCGACCCTGCTCAGCTTCCGAGATCTGACTGGATCGGACACCAGAGTGGTATGACTGCTAGCACATTTGCCATACTCTCCAATGCTTTTAAATTTATTTTTACTATGTTATTTTGTTCTTTTTATTTTTCCACACTTTGATTTCTTTTTTTTACTATTCATGAATTTTTTAAATTAGTTGGTTTGGTTTTTTTCTTTCCATATTTTTTATCTTTAGGAATGGACCAGGGGAATTGGTAATATACATTTGTAGGTACTCAAGCGTTTTTCCTCACAGGTTTTTCCTCACAAGTAGCTGACCTCTCCTACATTCATTGGATTCTGGTTCTGAGAATGGCTCATAACCAAAATTAGGCAAGGAATGATCATTTTTATTAGATGTTTCTACAGGTTCATGATCAATCATCTTCATTTTCTTTTGGCTGTCTAAACGTAGCAATACCTTTTTACATTCCCATGTATCTTGTCTCAGTTGTTAGGTGCCCTTGAATGGGGTCCAACTCATAGTGACCCTATGTACAATAGAATGAAACACTCCTGGATACTGTGCTGTCCATGATACTGTGTCAGCACTTCTTTGTTATTCATAGGGTTTTCAATGGAAGATTGGGGATTGTTTTGAGAGTTGGTTTCCAGGTCCTCTCCTGTTTTCACAATGCTGGGCCTTATTGTTTCCTTTCCTCCTTAACAGTCCTTCCCCAGCTAGAAGAATTGACCAAAATTATTGCCCTGGTGGACAGAAGGGCAAATAGGGATAGATGTTCTGCCAGGTACATGTTGCTGTGCATGACAAAGTTTTCTTTACTATCTTTCTTTATTATCTTTAACAAGAAAAATACTAGTCTTTAACTGCAGGGAGCAGTCCATTTCTGCTGGATGTTTCAGTGGAATCTGGAAGTTAAATGCACTCAACTGCATCAACCCAAATGGTCCTACCCAAATCTCAGTGTTCTCTACCTCTCTCATCAGAAGATTGTGGCATAACATGACTAACTTGGCTTCATCAAGGAAGCTTCTCTTAAACTCTCCTATCTTTGAAGTCAGGCCTGTAACTCAGCCACAGCAATTTTTTTACAATGTCAATATAGGAAATAAGAGATTATTGATGTTATGCCAGAGAGTCACTAAGTTTACATTTTGGCTTCAGCTGGTGATTAATCATTTTTAGCCTTTTATTGTCTTTTACTAATGCATCAATATCACCTTGTTAAAATTATCTGATTGTATAGTCTTTGTAGTTATTACTTCTCTTGTACTTTTCTAACATCTAAGATATTGAGTCTCCCAATACATACTCTTCCTAAACTATCCAGTGCCATCCCAGACTTGTATGTAGGACCCATTGGCCTATTATTTGGTATGGACTCTTCCTGTGGAAAGGAGGCATATAACTGTGGTTGAGAAAGTTCCCTTTGTTCCAGCCATTCTGAGGGAGAAATTCAGTTCTAACTAGCTACTGTCAAGACTGCATGAAACACCTCTGCATGGTGCACCACAATATCCACTACACATCTTGGGGAATAAAGAAGGCTACGAACAACATTGTTGTTGTTGTTGTTGTTGTTGTTGTTGTTAGGTGCCATCGAGTCGGTATCCGACTCATAGCGACCCTCTGTACAACAGGGGAAACACTATTGTCAGTGCTTCTCTGCTGTTCATAGGGTTTTCAATGGCAGATTGATTTTTGGGAGGGGGTTGCCAGGTCCTTCTCCCAAGCCTACAGCTTCTGGTGTTCCCAGGTGGTCTGCCATCCAGGTACTAACCAGGCCCGACCCTGCTTAGCTTCTGAGATCTGATGGGATCGGATGCCACAGGGCTACCGCTGCAGGCTGAACAACATTATTATAGCCTAAATAAGTTAAAAACAGGAAAATGGAAGCATTTATACCAAGGAAAGAAAGTTGATATGAAACAAAGCGTCAAGATAAATGTATTATAGGCAACTGAAAAAACAAAGATATTAAAGAATTGATGGTTTAATAAAATACAATGCATATCTCTGAAGGAAGAATAAAATCAATGGAAGAGAAGATGATTTCTGATATATTTATAGAAAATGATTTCTGATACATACATATATATATATATATATATATATATATATATATATATATGAGGTAGAAATTAGGAAAGAAATTATCCTGAAACTATAAAGAACATATAGTAGTCAAGGAAATTTTTCTGAATATAAAGATATTCCTTTTGAATTTTAAAGGTAAAAATAGAATTCTTTGCTTCAAGGAAATGTTCTCATTTTACGCCAATGTATCTTATAAAAACAATAAGACAGGGCTGGAAGTATATCTCAGTAGTAGAGTGCTTGCTTATCATAAACAAAGTCTTGAGTTCAATATCAAGAACCAAAAATTAATTAATAGATTAATTAATTAATTAATTAATTAATAGAAAAAAACTACTACAATTTTCTTTTATTCTGAAATTAGGAGACAAATATATTCCACAGATTTTTAAGTGTAAAGGCTTATACAGAAACCAACATTGTCACAGAAACAGAATGCATTGAAAGGCAGCATGAGCCACATAGAAGTCAAATAACAAAGTAGCCCAAGAGTAGCAGATCTCAGGAAAGGCCAACATGAGACAAGGGGTATAGGATATGGGGAGGACAAAACAAAAATTGAAAATACACATGGGTAAAGTGAATAAAAGCAATGTAGAATAATAAATAAATGCAGATATACTTCACAAAATATCGGTACATGTATATTCAATAAGAGAAACTTCTGCAATAGCTGGAAAAGGTTATTCCAGAGTTAGAAAGAAAATAGGAGTTGGACCAACTTGATACAAAAGTACTAGCGGTAATAAAGTAAGACTTTCATAAAGAAAACTTCATAAAATGACAAAGAACAGATGAAAAGTCTAGATGAATATTTTATGGTGAACTAAAATGCTGAAAAGGAAAAATAATATAATGAAATATTGAAGGAAGCCTCCAAAGAGAAACACTAGATTTTAGGGAAAATTTAGTGAGAAAACAGGAGACAATGGAATTGGGAGAACTTAGGAAAAAATTCAGAAAGAACAACAAAATCACATAAATGAAGACAACAATGGAAGAAGCACAAGGCAACAAAGACAATGACGATAACAGTCCAGAGAGCTGGAGAATGAATAAGAAAAGTTGCCAAAATGAAAGAAATTCAGAGGAGTTATAAAGCAGTAAAGGGTATATTTAGATACAGAAGAAAGGTAAAGGCAATCAGAAACACATAATTGGAGTACCTCAAGAAGAAAACCAAAACCAAAATAGTAGAACAGTGTATGGAAGCATACAATTCAGCAAAACATTGAAATAAAAGAAGGGTTGGATCTACATTTTTAAAAAGGCATGTCATATGCCAGGGCAATTTGAACCAGAATGGTCACTGCTGAGGGGTGTTTTGTTTTGTTTTGTTGTACTGGGGCGTTGAATCTTGGGCCTAACACATGCTTGCTATGCCCTTCAACTGAGCTGCACCTCCAGTCCATTTTTCATTTTTTATTTTGAGACAGGGTCTCACTAAGATACAAAGGCTCCCTCTGGCCTCAAAATTGTGATCCTCCTGCCTCAGCCTCCTGAGTCACTGAGATTACAGACATGTGCCACCATGCCCAGCAGACATTTTAACTTTAAAAAACAAGTTTAGTAATAGCGTTTTTTTATTTTTTCCTATTAAGCATGATGCAGGATTTGGATGGGACATATACAGTTCTCATGTTAAGGAAATACTCATATGATAATAATTTATTATGTGATTTAAAAATAGTTGATGAATTTTATCAAATGTTTAATTAGCATGTTGAAAGTCATCAAATGATTTTTCTGCTCAGAGTATCATCATGATCAATATTGTTTCATCTATGCATTCCTGGAATTAAACCCACTGGGTTATAATTTTTTATTGGAATGTTGGCTTTTTTCATGAAAGTTTTATTATTGAGTTTGCATCAATATTCATGAATATAGTTGGTCTATATTGTTCTTGAAATCTCAGTTAAGTGTTGGAATCAGCTTTATGCTTCATTCATGTGAATGTTTTGAAATTATAAAAATATGTTGGAACTAAACTCATTGTATTTGCTAGTCTTTAAAATTTTGAAACTGGTTGACTCTTGATTTTTAGAGAGATAAGGGGAATCTTATCATTTCTGAAAACTTCTCATTTTATGTTCTCTTTCTGCTGGAAATTATTTTGTTATATTTTTATTTCTTAGAAAATTATTAATTTGTTTATTGCTTCAAATTTATAATGAGACTACAAAATAAGCATTGGAGTAGACAAGTTAACTCATTTCCAGTTCATCTTAAAACCTATATTGAAGAGGCACAAATATAACAGATGTGTGATTTTTCTGCAGCAGTTTTGATTTACGCAGATAGAAATTTAGAGAAAGATCTCTAAATTGATATAAGATTTGGAAGTTTTCTTTGGTTGGTTGGTTGGCTTGGGTTATTGTTTTGGTTGTTGTTTGTTTGTTTTTCTGAAACAAAGTCTTTCTAGATAGCCCAGGCTGGCTTCAGACTTAGATCCTCCTGCCTCAGTCTCCTGAGTGCTGTGATTACAAGCACATGCCACCATACCCATGTAGGATTTAGAGTTTTAAATTAAGATTCGTCCATGTAGAAATCAAGGTAATTAATACATTTTTATTGAGTATTTTCTTATCACTACAAAAGGCAATAGAAAAGACAAAAGACAAAATATGGTAATTGTCTTGAAGGTACTTTCATCCCAATTGTATGTTTCTACAGACTTAATACTAGAAGGACATACTATACTTAACTATTCAAGGTAGTTATAGTTAAAGATTGTTGTCAGGTGCTGACAAGTAGGTGTCCAACTCATAGTGACACTATGTATAACAGATGAAACACTTTTATCCTGTTTCTCTGCTATTCATGGAGTTTTCAATGGCTGATTATTTTGGGGGAGTGGGTTGCTGGATCCTTCTTCCAGTTAAAGATTAAAGGAGTTAGTTCATACTATAATCCTTACAGGATATGAAAAGTTGCAGAGATCACTTGGGGTTGGGAAGTCAGAAGTCATAATGGAGGAAGCAAACTCTCCCTGAAAAACAGGATTAAAATTGACAGGACTCTAGGTATACCCTGAGGTCCCAGGTTCAGTTCCCAGCACCACAAAAATGGGAGAAGGAGGTTGCAATGCACTCCTGGGGCAATCCAGAAACAATCAGCCATTGAAAACCCTATTAGGGTCGCTATGAGTCAGACACGAGTTGATAGCATCTGACAACAACTAGATATAGGGACCCCAATAATGTGCATATTGAGATGTCATGGAAACAGCATACAGAAATTGATTTGTAATTATTTGTTAAATGAATAAATATATCAATATACTTTCAGGAAAATTGATGAAATTTTGCCTAAATGGCCTTATTTTCTTATTTAGAATGAGAGCTGTGAACATTTAATGAGGAAAGGGGAAGGACAGTGCTAAAGGCAGTTTGAAAGTAATAGAGTTTAGACTTGATTACAATGAAAATAGGAATGAGAAAATTGCCTCAGTTTTAGCCCACTTTGAAGACCTTAAATGTTTTTGGTGTCACAAACATGGATGTACAGTTTTTTGTAGTGATGTCTATATACTCATATATTCAGAAGGTACATAAGGGAAGGATTTGGGGATTTTAATGAATATAAGGGCTGGGATTTAGCTCAGTTGGTAGAGCGCTGCGCTGCAGTCTCTGAGGTTCCGAGTTCAATTCCCAGCACTGCAAAAATGGGAGAAGGACCTGGCAATCCACTCCCAAGTCAATCCCGAAACAGTCTGCCATTGAAAACCCTATGAGGGTCGCTATGAGTCGGATGCCGACTCGACGGCATCTAACAACAACAACAATGAATATACAGTAGTGGATTAAAAAGACTGGCTGAAGCAATTGATTATATTGTCCATGTTAAATAGTGAGCAAAGAAAATCAAAGAAAGCCTTCATAAATTGTGATGGAAATTAGTGATTCAGGAATAAGATATTTTGATGTGATTGAAGATAAAGTTTTAGAGAAAAAAGAGACAAAGACAAGAAGTATGGTAAGAAATGGCCTATTAAATCTCAAAATTTCAGAAACTGAATCTTTTAAAGGCTTTTGGGGTAAGATATTGAAATGAAGTGGAATTGAAATGAAAATCCCTGAAACTGAGACCAACAAACTGACTGTAAAGGCCACATGGTATAGAGGAACAGGTCACAGATATTGACATCTATTGCTTAAGCTGCATGACATTGGGAAAATTATTTCACTTCCATGTCATTCAATATCCTTATTAGTGGAATTAAAAGGTGTATGATAAGCTTTTTATAAAAAAGCGTGTGTAAAGTTTTGGAAAGAATACAGGGGGCACATGCAAAACTATCAATGAGTATAAAGTATTGATAATCAGAAATATGACAGAAAATGATAATGAGGATTGCTAGAGATGATATGGTTGGACACCTGAGAGCAAAAGAAACTATGCTCTTCAAGAACTAGAAATGTAATTTTAACTAGTAACTGGTAACAATGGAATTCTGTCTCCACTACCTGTATTTGTGCTTGAAAAAGAGTAAGAAGTATTACCATTTTATAAAGGAACTGGATCTAATTGAAAATGTATAGTGCACAGTGGAATTCCAGAAAGAAAAAATATAAAGGCCCACAGGTATATAAGGGAGCAGGTGGAGAATGATATATAAGAGTGGAAAGATAAAGTAATATGAAGATGAAACTATGGGAAAAGAGAAAACTAGAGGACTTAATATTTTGATTATAGCAAGAGTGACACACGAGTTTAAACTATAGGGTAATGCACTACGCAAATAGATGCTAAGTGGATACCAAAGTTAAACTATTTGTGTGTTTTTGCTGGCCACATGCAAATAATGAAAATTACATTGCAAATACAAATATGAAATATATTCTTTGTGTTCAAATATAACATTGTGCCCATTAATATATACATGTATATATATATGTGTATATATATAATTGATATATGTTAATAAAAATAAAAGTAATTTAAGAACTGAGCCAAGCCTGCAATGTGAGAGAGAAAAATAGAAAATAACAGTAAAAAAAAAGCCAAATCCAAGATTTAAGAATAAATCTATCAATTTAAGAATGTAAATATGACTTTTTCACACTGAAGTGTTACTTAATTTCAATAATATTGTATTAAAAGATAACTGAAACAGTGTAGAAATTTGCATTTTAAAAAGACTAAAATATTTCCCTTAGATTTAAATTGCCTGGATAAATTTCCTCATAAAAATTTATTTACATTTTTAAAATATTGGTCATTCCAAAGCCTGGGCATATGAAATTTTTAAATGGTAAATAATACTTATGTGAGAATAAAAACAATGCAAGCATTTAAATATTTTAGGTAACATTTTATATTTAATTAGAAATCTAACCCATGGCTGATGGATTCTTTCTTGGATGCCATATATGCAGCAGGCTGCATGGGGCTCATGAGCACATTGCACACTTGCCTTCAGCTTGCTTGCTGCATGGGAGTCTGGAGGACTGCCAGGCAGCTCCACAGGTATTTGACTGGAAAAAATAGACAATCATGTGGATATGATATTTACTTATTAAAATTTCAGCCATTTGAACTCTTCTTAAAATTTCATATTTAAGTTATTCTTTAATAATTAGAACATTAATTTGAGCCCCTCAGAATGATGTAAATAAAGTTTAATAATTGTCCAATACACTGTCGATTTGGAAATTGTTTTGTTACTAAGTAGTTAGTTACATAAATCAAATAGATTAATAATGTCATTTATAATAATTTATATAGCATGTATTTAGTGCATTAATTGGAAATTTAAATTGAGAAATTTCTTTAGTCTAAGTCAGCAAGAAGTTAATTTAGGATTTCATATAAATTGGCATTTTCTGGACTTTTAGGAGCCACCTCATCTTGCAGATGTTACTGTTCCTAATGCCCACAGTAGTGAACAAAGACAACTGGACCGAAGCAAACAGTGACTTGATATTTGGCTCAAAAACAGCAGCTCCCAAACACGTACAAAACTTTCCTCAGGCCTTTTCAGAAAGTGTGAGATTATTTGGTCAGTACAATGAGCATTTAGCCAAGAAAGCATCATTTTCTCCATTTTACAGAGACTCTAGGACTTTTTCCCAGTAATATAACCCATCCCATAGAAGTCTACAAACAGTACTGATTATCTTGTCAGAAAGAAATAAGTACATCCAAAGAAGAAAAAAGATTTTGCCATGGGAAGAAAGAATCATTTTGTTCTACAGTTCATGATTTTTTTTTCATTTCATGGCACATCTATGAAACTTTACAGAATGCTCTGCAAATATTTTGGATTAAGAAAGAAAGAGGATTGTTTCCTGTTCTTCAACTAGCCTTTCTCTGCCCAAACAATTATTACAGACACTCATGTATCTATGCATACCACACTGCACTATATGTGTCAGCATCATGTGTCTTTCCCTACTATGGCTCACTGTGACTTCATATGCCACATGTTGGTTCAAAAATTAGCAGAGAGCTGGGATTTAGCTCAGTTGGTAGAGTGCTGCGCCGCAGTCTCTGAGGACCAGAGTTCAATTTCCAGCACAACAAAAATGGGAGAAGGGCCTGGCAATCCACTCCCAAGGGAATCCCGAAAAAACAGCCATTAAAAACCCTATGAGGGTCGCTATGAGTCAGATACCTACTCGATGGCACCTAACAACAACAACAACAAAGATTTGCAATGTCTTTTCAAATACTAATTTACCAGACTATAGGTCACCATCCAGTCTACAGCCTTACCACCTGGGTGTCCCATCTGGTCACATCTTGGAAGCTAAACAGGGCAATGCCTGGTAAATCCTTGGATGGGAGACCACCTGGGAATACCAGGTGCTGTAGGCTTGGGAGAAGGACCTGGCAGCCCACTCCTGAAACAATCAGATTGGAAACTATAAATAGCAGAGAAGCACTGACAATAGTGCTCGGCTTGGCACAGTGTCAAGTAGTATTTCAATCTATTGTTTATAGGGTGACAATGAGTTGGACCCAACTGGAAAGCACCTAACAATAACAACAGGGCACCATCATCTCTCACCAGATTATGACAAGTAGCTTTCTAACTTGCCTTCCTCTTTCCATTTTTCCTCTGCTATTGTTTGACAGCAGCCAGAGTAGTCTTTTAAAATGACAGAACATGACTCAAAATTCTCAGAGGAATTCAGAGAAAAAGCCATATTCTTACATAGCCTATAAAGCTTCATACAAGACCTGCCCTCATCTCTTACTGCATCCCAGACTAGCCCTGCTTCCAGCACACTGGTATCTTTGATGTCTTTTGAGGTATTTGCTTCTCCTTGCATTGAGAGCATGCTCCCCAGAGACATGTGCATGGTTTGCTCTCTCACCTCTTTCAGATCTTTACTCTGGTAACTTCCTGAGCAGCTTATTTAAATTGCAATCTCTTAGTCTGGGATTCTTATTCTACTTCACTTTTCTCTATTTTAAGTGCCATTTTCTAACACTTCTAACTGACTTGTTTTGTTTTATATCTGTCTTTCCGTACTACAATGAAAGGTCCACAGCAAAAGTATTTTTTTGTTGTTGTTGTTCACTGTTGTCTCTTCAACATCTAGAATAGTGCCTGGTGCATGAGTTGTATCTAATAAATGGTTCTAAAAAGTTATTGGGATTCAGAAGCCCATTTTCAGGATTTTAGATATGGGTGAATTTCTTATATGTCAGGAATATTTTTAGGGATATATTAAGCAATTCCTACTTATTTATGCTTTCATGCTTTCTATATAAACAATATTTAAATGTTTTGTGGTATTTAGGTTAATCACGCAGGTATGCATTTATGTTTGCTTTAATCTTAAAAATTATAATGAGATATTCCATTTACACAGAAAATAGCAAAAATATAATAAGTGCGTACAGGCTCAACATTAAAACCTATCAGATTCTGAACATTTGGCCATATTTGTTCATTATAACATGTTAAAAATAAAATATTACATATACAATAGAAACTTCTTGAAATCCTATTGATCTTTTTTTTTTCCTTTTGCCAAATATTTATGTGGTATATTATGCTGGTTTTGGCACTTCACATTCAAATGAATGCATCATAGCATGTTAACATGTCCATATACAACATAAAATAATATTATTTGATTTCAAACTTTATATATGTCATACTATAAGTTTTATTCTTAAATTGCTTTTCCCTTACCATAATTATGTTCATGGGACATTTATCTGTTAGTATTTAAAGCCCTACTTAACTCATTGTAATTTCTATCTAATATTAAGTAGCATGATTATATTTCTTCATTCTCCT
The DNA here is from genome assembly GCA_007922755.1 of Pedetes capensis. Classification (NCBI taxonomy): domain Eukaryota; kingdom Metazoa; phylum Chordata; class Mammalia; order Rodentia; family Pedetidae; genus Pedetes; species Pedetes capensis. The sequence goes on from VMDO01005223.1 coordinate 43,260, forward strand.
ATTGATAAATATTTAAGTATTTTTAACTTTTTTCCTGTTACACAATCCTGCAACTAATTTTTGCACATATATCCTTGCACACATGTGCAAAAATATCTCTAAGAAATGTACCTAGAAATGGAATTATAAAACCAAAAGTTACATATATTTTAATTTCATAAGATAATGATAATTTATCCTCCAAAATTAATAAGTTAGTGTCCAAAGTGTGTATATTGATGCATTCCTGTGAAATTAATGTTGAAGTCTTGTTTCTTCATATCTTCATCACTATTTGTGATTATCAGCTTTTTATTGTTATTTTTATCTATTTACTTATTTTTGCAATTGATATGTGTGACATAGTGTCTAATAGTTACTGTAGTTGCATGTTTGTGATTTCTGGTGAGGCTGAGCATATTTTCTTTGTTGGTCAGCTGATAAAATTTCTGTTCAATGGATTCTTTGACCAATAGCTTTTAACCATTGTCCTCTAGAGCAGTGGTTTTCAACCTTTGTAGCACTGGGGAGCAATTTCATGGAAGATAATTCTTCCCAAAGAGTTGGGGAGGGTTTGGATGATTCAAGCACATTACATTTATTGTATATTTACAGATGAAGTTTCACTTGCTGACCTGACACTCACACTGGTACTGTTCCGTGGCCCTGGGGTTGGGGACTCCTGCTGTAGAATATGTTTCTTATAGATTTTTCAGTGTTCTTCCTGAGTTTTGTACATAAATGTCTTGGAAGGTTTTGTTAGATGGACCGTATTACTAGACACTGAAGCCCAAAACATTCTTAAGATGAAAGAGCACATTCTTTTTGTTTGTTTCATTTTTGTTGAGATGAGGTCTTACTGTGTAGCTCTAGGCTGGCATGGAACTTGCTATGGAGGCCAGCCTGGGCTCAAACTCTTCTTGATCCTCCTGCTTCAGCCTCCTGAGTGCTAGTATTATAGGTGTATGCCACTATGCCAGGTTTGAAAAGGTGCATTCTTAAAAATAAGATAGTCCAGATAATAATCCAGATCAATCCTGAACAAGCTAGATTGTATGGTTTCCTTAGTTACCAACATTGAAATCTACAGTTACTTTTTTTACAGTGTCTTTCACTGAACAGACGATTTAAATTATAATATAATCAACTTACCAATTTTTAAAGTTAGTGTCAAGAGAAAGATACTGATTGATTACTCTTAAAAGAGATGATTGTTGTTGTTAGGTGTCATTGAGTCTAGTCAGACTCATAGTGACCCTGTATACAAGAGAATGAAACACTCCCTGATACTGTGCCATGCCTGACACCATGTCAGTGCTTCTCTACTATCCATAAGGTTTTCAATAGCTGATTATTTCAGGAGTGGGCTGCCAGGTCCTTCTCCCAAGCAAACAGTACATGGTATTCCCAGGTGGTCTGCCATCCAAGTACTAACCAGGCCTGACCCTGCTTAGCATCCAATATCAGACTGAATTGGATGCCAGGATGGTATAGTTGTAGGCATGAAATAATTGTTTTTGTTAGGTGCCATCAAGTCAGTATCTGACTCATAGCGACGCTACATACAACAGGCAAAACACTATTATCAGTGCTTCTCTGCTATTCATAGGGTTTTCAATGGTGGATTGATTTTTGGCAGTGGGTTGCCAAGTCCTTCTTCCAAGCCTGCAGCACCTGGTGTTCCCAGGCAGTCTCCCATCCAAGTACTAACCAGGTCCAACCCTGCTTAGCTTCTGAGATCTGACAGGATCAGTTGCCACAGTTATACTGCTGCAGGCAATGAAATAATTGTAGTAGTTAAATTCTTAGAAATAGAAAGTAAAATGGTGGTTTCCAAGAGCTTGGGAGAAAAGGAAATAGGGAGTGTATGCTAACAAGAACAGAACTTCAGTTTTTATAAGATGAAAAGAGCTCTGGCAATGAATAGTGATAATAATTGCATAACAGTGGGAACGTTGCTGTTGTTGTTGTTAGGTGCCACCAAGTCGGGTCAATCCTATGTACAACAGAATAAAACATTCCCTGACACTGTGCCATGCCCAACACTATTGTCAGTGTTTCTCTGCTATTCATCGGATTTTCAGTGGCTGATTGTTTTGGGAGTGGGCTGCCAAGTCCTTCTCCCAAGCCTACAGCACCCACTATTCCCAGGCATTCTCCCCATCCTAGGACTAATCAGGCCTGACCCTATTTAGCTTCCCAGATTAGATATGATCTGTTGCCAGGGTGATATGGCTCTAGATGGAAACATAGTGCCACAGAACTGTGCAGGAAAAATAGTATGATGGTATATTTTATTTTATATGTATTTTAACAAAATAAGAAATTAAAACTTAAAATGAGAATAAAGGAAAAATACCATATTTTTATCTGTTAGCACTTGATTACATTTGCCTGATCTCATGCATTTCTTCTTTTAGTGCCTAAGAGTTTTAAAACATTGTAGGTTTTTGTTTGCTTCTTTGCTATTTTATTGACAGACTCTTCACTTTACCCTCACCCTACACAGTAGTTTAGTTAGATATAAAATGGCTAGTGAACATTCCCTTTGTCACTTTCCTTGTGTTCCACTTACCAGCCAGTTCTTTGTGGGAACTGTCTTTGTTTTTAAATAACTTTGTTTTCTCTTTCACTTTAATTCTCTTAGGCTAAACTTCTCAAAGTTGTTCTTTGTTTCCCTATGTTAAAAATATTGATAAATATTTTATGAGTTTTTAAAATTTAATTTGTTCTACATTAGAATTTATGCTTACTATTGAACTGTTTCCCCAAGAATATATTTGTATGGTTTCTTTTCATGTTCACTATTATTTTTAGAGTTTACTTTTTCTAAAAAGTGTTTTAATAGATGATATTTCTTCATTTACTTCTCTGGACAATCTAGATAAGGTTTTGAGAAATCTCCATAGTATTCTTTGAGATTCTTTTCATTTGAAGTAGGTTCATATTTTGATTATTCACATTCTTGACATATATATGTGTGTGTGTATATATATGTATATATATAATATTTTGTTCTTGTTGACTTATGTGGAATGAAGGCTTTTAGTTTCAGTTTTAACTTTCCTATATTTCTCTCCATGTACAAAATGTTCTGTATTTGTCTCTTGGGAATTTACTGAAATATCATGATGTATCATATTGTTTTGAATCCCTTGCTTTATTCTAACAGGGAGAAATCTAAGATATGATTATATAAATAGTTGACAGTTGATTGAATTCCTGAGCAAAAATTATGTTTTTATTTGTTTGTTTGTGTGCGTGTATTTGTTTTCCTATCCACCCAAGGCACAAAGATTCCCTTCAGAATCTAGACAAGGCAATGTATCAGCTGCCTTTTTTTCTTATTTCTCCATGCCCCTTTATGTGACCAAGGAGTCTTACAGTAACTCTTACCCCTAGTAATTTCACCTATTTTTTCTGCATTATATGGAGAATTTTAATCTTCATTACATCGTTATCTAATTATTAGGCAATACTGACTGCTCCTAGTCTTGAAGACCACTGGACTCATCATTTACTACTGAGACTCACTTTTGCACTTCTATTTTAGATCCGTTTTCATTGGATTTCTTTGTGCTTTATTGTTCTTTCTATGTGTTTGGAGTATGAGTAGTATATCTAACTATACACTTAATTATGTGGCCAAAATCATCTATTAAATATTGTATTTCAAAAATGGGTTATAAAACATTATAGAAGGGGATGGAAATAATGATTATGATCTTATTTTCTGAGGCTTAAAAGCTATTATAGAATACCTTAAAGGTTAAATAAGGTTCTTTGTAAGGGATTCATTGACATTTTTTCTTGAATATTCTATTATTCTAATCATCATGGAGTTTTTAATTGCCCCATCTATCTTTCTGGAGCCTTTAATTAAAGTGTTTACTGGGCAATGAGGAATTAACTAAGTAGATCTGTCAGTGAATATTTTTGAAATATATTTTTCTATTTAATTTGTTAGAGATGCCTTTAAATATTGGACCAGACTGTACAAATCTTCAAAATATGTTGCATCCTGTTTATATACAGAAGAGTGAAATATATATTGATTTGGGGAAAAAATGGGCATTTCTCAAGGACATTCCAAAATTCCCACAAGATTTAGTTCTTAGGAAATCAAACCACTGTGACCACAAACCAGGGTCTTGTTTCTTTAACTGACCCAGTTTTCCTGTGGAGACATGGCTTCACTGGATGGTAAAAATGGATAATTCTGCTGGTCAAATATAATATTTTAGTGAAACAATGTGGAATATACTAAGGAAAATATATAGTCAGAATTTAAAAGATCAGCTTTGAGGCTCTAGTAATCCAAACCTTTTTAAGTGAAGGAAAAAATATGGCCTTTGAGACAGAATGTGAAAATCTTGTATAAAAATAAGTGGCTTCAATTAATAAGGAGGCAAAGAAGATAATTCTGATTGTGTGTGTGTGTGTGTGTGTGTGTGTGTGTGTGTGTGTGTGTGTGTGCATGCGCCACACTGGGAATAAAATCCAGGGTATTGCATATGCAAGGCAAGTACCAACTGCTCTACCACTGAGCTACGATCCCACCTGTTGGTTTTTGAGACATAGTCTTGGTATGTAACTCAGACTACCCTTGAACTCACTATGTAGCCCAGGATGAACTTGAATTTGTGGTCCTCCTGCTTCTGTATCCCAGGTACTGGGATTATAGGCATGCACAACTACCATGCCAGGCTAAAATTGTAACTTTCCACTGACTTCCCCATTGCAAACATTATTATGTATGTCTACAATTTAGGTGGATGATAGGTACAGTCAAGTTCGGTCTCACTCATAGTGACCCTGTGTACAACAGAACAAAACACTCCCAATACTGTGCCATGCCCAATACTATGTCAGTGCTTTTCCCCTAGACATAGGGTTTTTAATGGCTGTTTTGAGATTGTTTTGGGAATGGGCTTCCAGGTCATCTTCCCATTTTTGCAGTGATCAAGATCAAACCCAGGGCCTCCAAGAGCACAGAGCAGCACTCTGCCAAGTGAGCTAAACCCCAACCCATGTCTACAATAGCTAACATATTTTAAATATTAAATACTAAGTAGTGTCCTAATGCTGTTTATGTATTGTCATATTTAATCTTCCAAACTACCCAATTACGTAAGCAAGGTATTTATTCATACAATAGAAAGAAGAATAGTGACAGAGAAATTACTTACCCACATATTATAGATTCAGCCTTGAACTCAATCTGACTATAATCACCCTAAACTGTGTCCCAGTAATTTAGTATATTTAAGTTAGATAAAAGCTGGGATTTAATTTAGTTGGTAGAGTACTGCTCTGCAGTCTCTGAGGTCCCGAGTTTGATTCTCAGCACCTCAAAAATGGGAGAAGGACATGGCAGTCCACTCCTGAGGCAATCCCAAACAAGCAGCCCTTGAAATCCCTATGAGGGTCACTATGAGTAGGACGTGACTTGATGGCATCTAACAAGGTTAGATAAAAAGAACAAATGTTGTGACATGAAATTTATGACTTACCTATTAGGCTCAGATTAAAAATAACAGAAGTAAAGGGAGAAAGTTCTCAAAAACTGATAGAAGCATGTCAAAACCGTAAAGAATCTCACCCAAAGGGACTTCCACTAATCAAATCTATGATAATTTGAACATCAAGCATTTATAAGTATAGCAATGGACTAAAACATAATGAAAAAATATTACTGGATCCATTGTGTTGTTAAAAAAAAAAGAAAGAAGGAAGGAAAATTTTTTCAATAGACAAATACCAGCTAATACATGTAGGAAGAATGATAAAAATAGAAAATCACCATTTGCAAGCATCATTGTCATAATTGATTCAGGCAAAGGTTATCAATGAATACCAAAATCATTGAGTTAAAGATGTTATTGGGGTCAGAATATTTATATGGGGTCAAAGTATTACTCCTCAGATAACTTGTTGACTATGAAGAAATAAAAAGGTCCTTTGCAATGGAGAAATTTGATAGACATGATCTTAACCAAACTTTTAAAGACAATATTACTAGTCCTGGAACATTATAACCGTTTATACCTTTTTAATATATCAAAAAGAAGCACACGATATATATCATGAAACATTTTTGACAAAACATTTAATGTACATATAATTGAGAAAAAATAATTAGACAATTTAAAAATATGGGGTTACGTACTAAACAACTTACCCAGACAAAAAATAGGTCAATGTCATGAATGATAAAAGAAGGGAAAGGAAGAGGAGGCAGTGGAGGAGGCAGTGGTCATAGTTGAGGAGGATGAAGAGAAGAGAAAAAGAGTTAACAAACTGTTGCACTTAAGAGACTTGATAATTTAAAGACAGTAATATTTGATTTGATCCCAGATTACCATTAAAATGACCATAAGGACATCATTGGGACAATGGGAGTATACATTAGAGAGTATTACTTCATCACTGCTACTTGCTTGGAGTGTGAGAGAATTATCAATAGTTTTAAAACTATTTTTATTCTTAGTGGTAGTATTTTGAAATATTAGCTCAGTCAGTAGAGTGCTGCTCCGTACTCTCTGAGGACCCAAGTTTGATTGCCAGCACCACAAAGATCAGAGAAGTACATGGAAATCCACTCCTGAGGCAATCCCGAAACAATTGGCCATTGAAAACCCTGTCAGGGTTGCTATTATTCCTACCTCACTTGATGGCACCTAACAACAACAACAACGTGTTGCTTTCAAATTTTTTAAAAGCAGATGCAGTTAGGAAAGGGTATATGAATGTTCTTTATATTGTTTTACTCAACTCTTCTGTGGGCTTCACATTTTGTAAAATAAATATTAGGAGAAAAAGAAAAACTTTTATATAATTAATTTCATCAATATATTTGACTGTATTATATAATGTAATAATGTCTGAGAGTATGCTGTGAGAAACCTGTCTTCATTCAGTGGCTTGACTCTCTTCTTGCAATTTTCTTCTGTTTTTTTGTTCTTTTCCCTTTTTCGGTGGTGGTGAGGGAGGAGTGGGGAAATAGATGTATTCACTAGCTCAAAAACATCATAGTTCTGGGCTTTTCTCTAAAGATTGCTGAAAGTTTGTCTCGACTGTCCTAGTCAAACTTGGCTGATACAAACAATGTTTGATCCTTGCCATTTTACTGGACAAATGTATAATTCTCTTAACTACATGTTACAGATAGTAGTAGAAAATTCATAGTTTCTTAAGTTATTCTAGAAGCAGGCCACTTGTCATTTAGGGTTTAGTTTTGAAAAAATCACTGTAAGTTATTGAAAGAATTATGTAGAGAATACACATTTTAATTAGAAAATATTTTTATTTCATTCTGGTTTAATTTCCCTCTTTGTAGCTTAAACTTTATGCTAAAGCAAATAATTATTACTTATTGAATATCTATTATATGCCAAACACTTAAGAATTTCACATATCATCAGTAATTTAAAATTTCCTACTTAATTTGAGTATTATTCCTATATTTAAAAATAAACAAAAAATGACTCAGAGATTTATGTGCCTTACCTAAGGACCTACAACTTGTGTAATGTCAAGTTAGGTTTGTAACAAGAGCTATCTTGCTCCAATATCCTTTCCTTATCTCCTATCACAAACCATTTTCTTAATAGGGTACATCATTTAATATGCTCCAATATGTATGGAGGGTGTTTTAGTAAGACTTTTCATCTCTGGAGCAAAATACTTGACATAAACAACTTAAGAGAGAAAGGGTTTATTTTAGATCACAGTTTCAGAGAGTTTAGTCCATGGTCACTTAGCTCCATGTAGCACGGCATGTAGTGAGGCAGTGCACCATAACAGTGGGGAGAAAATGCCAGAGGATGTTCACCTCAGGGTGGTCAGGATGCAGAGAATGATATAGGAAGGAGCAAGGGAAAAGATACACCTATGAGTCCACCCCCATTCACCTACTTCTTCCATATAGACTCCACCTCCTGAAGTTTTCAACACCTCCTAAAATAGTGCCACCACCTGGGGACCAAGTGTTCAACACTTCAGCCTGTGGGGAGCATTTCATATTTAAATAATAACAGGTAGCAAAAATCATGTGTTCCTCTATGTACACAGATGTTGTTGTTGTTAGGTGCTGTCAAATCGTGTCCAACTCATAGTGACCCTCATAGGGTTTTCAATGGCAAATTGTTTCGGGATTGCCTTGGGAGTGGGTTGCCATGTCCTTCTCCCATTTTTGCAGTGCTGGGACTCAAACTCGGGACCTCAGAGACTGCAGAGCGGCGCTCTACCAACTGAGCTGTCCCAGCCGATGTATGTCCTATTACTTGATGACATTTTTGTTGTTAGGTGCTGTCAAGTCAGGTCCAACTCATGATTTGATGACAGTAGGTAAATAAAAACCTGAATCTTTATTGTTTATTCAAATCTTCTCTTGCTTTATTCAAGATAATTGACTGGAAAAACAAATAAGGGATGACTCTCCTTTAATGAAACATCTGGATAGCATAATTTTTAAAAAGTTCAAAGACATTTATAGGAGAGATGGCTTCCTGACAAACACAATTCATTGTTCCCTTTCTATTAGGTAGAATTGTCACTGGAAAATGGTTGTCCAGCCAAATACTGCATTCCCTAGTCCCCTCATGTCAAGGCATTGTCAAGTATTATCACTAATGACAAACAAACAAAAGCATTGTTATTTACTCCCAGGACATAGATTTTTAAATGTCAGCATGCTTTTTCCAAACTCTTTTTTAATCTTCTGAAACCAAGATGGTGGAACCACAAGATAAAATGAGCCTAGGGCCATGAGTGTATGTGGAGGATAGCCAGCACAGATTAGGAGTATTTATCTGTCTGTTACATGGCTAAAAAAGTACATTTCTAATGCATTGTGGTATTGAAATTTTAACATATATTTGCTACAATCATTAGTGTTGCCCACATAATACAGAAATTCATACCCTAAAGCCAATTCTTGTTATAATAAAAGCATAAAGTATATGGTACTGATTTAACATTTTCTGTTAAACAAAGGGAAAGCAGGTGTCAGAGACTAAAAATATGGGGACTATTATGTGAAATAAAACCCATGACAAGCTGGGCATGGTGACATACTCTTATAATCCTAGCAATTTGGGAGGCAAAGGCAGGAGAATTATAAATTCAAAACCAGAGGCAGCCTCCATAAATAAGCTTGACCATCTCTCAAGATAAAAAATGAAAAATGGGCTAGGGATAATCCCAGTGGTAGAACACTTGCAAAGTATGCGCAAGGACCTGGGTTCAACCCCCAAGGACAGCAAAAAATAAAATAAACAAAAACACAAAACCTGTAACAGATTACTTCCTATTCTAATGACTCAGATTAAGTACCCACAGAACCTGTAGTTATATAGGAAGAATTTAGAAAACTCTAGCAAGTTATGGTATATCTGTTGTTATGTGCTATATGCAACAAAGTAGTAGAAAAATGGGTGAATTTAGGCAGATATGAACTGGTTTAAGAGGAAAACCCATCTATATCTGGATCCTCAAACAAGTGAGAATAGGCTTGGAAAAAGTATTGTGTTATAAAAGCTCATTAAAATGTCAGTTAAACAAAGTGATACAGATTAAGACGTTTCCTTCTAGTCCAAGCTTGTTATTTCAGATGCCTAAAGCTGATAGCTGTAGTAATGTTAAAAAGAGGCACTTAGGTGAAGAGACAAGGAAAACAGTCAACTGGGAACTATGTCTGAGAAATAGATTTTGGTGAGGTTACTGGCAAATAAAAATTACTGCAAGTAAATTGAATAGGAGTCTATTAAGTGTAGGCACCAAGGTGGATGTCTACAATTTCAGATACTCAGTATCCAGAGGCAGCAGAATCACAAGTTCAAGGCCAGAGACAGCTCATACAACTTAGGGAGACCCTGTCTCAAAATAATGTAAAAAATAAGAATGGGGCTGAGGACTATAGTTCAGTGGTAGAGCACTTTCCTAGCATGTGGGAGGCCCTGGGTTCAACCCCCAGTACTGAGAAAGAAAGAAAGGAAGAAAGAAAGAAAGAAAGAAAGAAAGAAAGAAAGAAAGAAAGAAAGAAAGAGGGAAAAAGAATGAGAGAAATAGAGAGAAAGGAGACAAGGAAGGAAGGAAGGAAAAAGAAAGAAGGAAAGAAAGAAAAGAGGTGGGAAGGAAGAAAGAAGAAAAGAAAGCATTGCAATTATATTGCTAGAAGAAAACCCATGAATTTGATATGAAAAAGGTATTGACTGAGATTTTGCTAGAGAACATAATGGATGGTGAAGAACCACTCAGAAGGCATAGATAGTAAAGGGCTCAGGTTGAATTTTGTATAGGGAATTCCTTCCAAAAAGCAGTGCATCAATGAGAGCATTAGAAAGTCTTTGCAATGCTGGGCTTGTTGTTGTTGTTGTTAGTTGCTGTTGAGTCGGTATCCGACTCAAAGCGACCCTCATAGGGTTTTCAATGGCAGGCTGTTTCGGGATTGCCTTGGGAGTGGATTGCCAGGTCCTTCTCCCATTTTTGCGGTGCTGGGAATTGAACTCGGGACATTCAGAGACTGCAGCACAGCGCTCTACCAACTGAGCCAAATCCCAGCCCAATGCTGGGCTAGTGGAATTATATTATTTTTGTGAGCCACTCACAATTAGATATTCTTACTTTTTCTTTTCAAAAGAGATTTTAGTACAAATACCTTACTATTGCTTTGCCACTATATTTTGGGTGTGGAGCAGTAAACATGTATCTTGACTTTTGAATTTATAATTAAGTGTATCATAAAGAATAATATTTGGTCCAAATGTGAAGGACGGTGTGTGAGATTTTGGAGTTTGAACTAGATAAAGTAATTGAGCTTATCTCCCTTTAGGAGAATTGAGTATGTGAAATATACATAATCAAGAAATACACAATATTGCAAAATATTCCAGTTATTCTCTGAATTTTGTGCTCTCCATTCCATAGAGCTATCACTGGAAAGAACCATTTTTATATACCAGCATCAACACAAAGAAATTATCAAGTTTATAATGATGGCCAATATGATAAATGACAGTGTATTATTATTTTACAATATGCTTTTCTGATGGTGAACTTGTGCACAGGAAAAAACATGTTTACTGGTCATTTGTGATTAGTTCCTGTGAATTGCCTGCTTATGTAGCAGATACCATTTGTATTTCACTTCCTATCCTTTTTACCTAATATCTTCTGAGATATCAAACACTTGTTCTGTTTGCACTGCTATTGGGTGAACCAGCTATATTTGATCTATGACTACTTCATATAGGAACATTGTGACAGTTCCTTACCTCATGCCTATCCCATGTGCCCCTCAGCCTCTGCCTAATTGTGTTAGTCACCTATTGTTGCTGTAGCAGAAGAACCAACCGAAATAAACTTATGAGGAGGTTTATTGGGATCTCACATTAAGAGAATCAGTCCATAATGACATCAGGGCAGGCATGGTGGCTGTGACAGGAGGGCCTATGTCAGAGGATCTCACAGCACAGTGGACTAGGAACAGAGAGAGCAACTGGGGTTGAGGGTCTGGGGTAAAAATTTCTCAAGGCCCTCCCCAAAGGCCCACCACCCGGGAGCTACTGCACAAAGTAAGAATTCCACCTCCAAAAGTTTCATAACCTCCCAGGACAGTACCATCAGCTGGAGACTGATCATTAAAGCCTGTGACCTTTAGGGGACATTTTATATTCAAACCATGACACGAATGAATCTATTGGAATGGTGCATGTATAACTCAATGGTCTAAGAAAGTTAATGGCCATGTGCCAAAGTTTTTACAGTCAAAAATAGTACCAGGAGTGACCCTAAACCATGGACCCTTAAAACAGGATTTGGAGGTAATTATTCATCATTTAAAAGTCATTAGGAACTCCACTGCAGGTGGCAGGTGCAGTGGCTATAATATAAATATAATATAAACACAGTGGGTGCACAAGTACTAAGGATTTCATCTGTGGTGAGCTGGCATAAGATAATGTTGGGATAGACAATATCTAGGGACTAGATGGTACAGAGGCCATTAGGAAAATTATGAAGGCTGTAGTTTCTGTTATAAAAATTATCTATTTATACATGTATGTATGTGTGTACGTATCTACCTACCTACCTACCTGCAAACTTAAATATTGAGAGAGAGCATACTGAAAATAAGGCCTAATATCCAATTGTAATAGTATCAGAGCCACAAAACAAACTGAATGTACAGCTTTAAAATGTTTTTCATGCAAAATTCAGTCACTGATAAAATAAGATAGAGACTTTGATGCCGGGAATAGGGATACTTGAATGAACAAGACTTAGAATATTGAACATACAACTTAGGTCAGCAGAAGTATCTCCCTCCAATTTACCAGAAGGAAATTGTCTTGTCTTAATCTGCAGAGCATGCAATGAGCTCACTCAAAAGCACGTGCTGTGTAAAATGAGGCTGAAATGTCCCCATCTTTATTGGCTTAGGATCAATTCTCTGCGTAGTTTGAGTAGGAAAGTTTAGGCCAAGCTCCAGAAGAAATTGCTTAAACATCAAAATGCTGAAGAAAATAGATAATATATGCCAGCAGAGAAGAACAGAAAATGTGGGGGAGGATTCTGAGGTGGTTGAACCAATGAGATGGAAGTTTAGTATATGCAAAGGATAATTTATTGACTTTGTGATACTCACATGAAATTCAGACTTCAAAGTTTTGACAAGAATTCCTGGACTAGTCACAACTGTATTGGAACACTTCCTTGAAAGTTATGCATATGTTCATGACATACTCTTCACAGCTGATTCTCTGCATTACCTATAATATAGGCAGCCATGAGCTTTTCATTGCCTCATGTTGCTTTTGGGGAAACCATGCTGAGATACCCTACAGCCATACCACTCTAATGTCCGATCTCATCAGATCTCAGAAGCTAAGCAGGGTCGGGCCTGGTGAGTACTTGGATGGGAGACCACCTAGGAATACCAAGTGCTATAGACTTAGCAGAAGGACTCAACAGCCCACTCCTGAAACAGTCAGCCAAAGAAAACCCTATGAACAACAGAGAAGCACGGACATAGTTCCGGGCATGGCACACTGTTGAAGAGTGGTTTGTTCTGTTGTATATACGGTCACTATAAGTCAGACGTGAACTGATGGCACCTAACAACAACAACAAGGGTGAAATTACTTGTTTCATGGTTTTGTATTGCTTTATATAATATATGTGGACTATAATACATATAATACAATTTGTAACTCATACATGCTATATATTATTTTCATGTTTTAGCATATTATATGTATTTACTTGATATATCCCTATCATCCTTTCCTATATATAGCACAAACATTTCTTTCATTTTTGACTTTTGTCTTTGAACTTTATTTGAGGTGTCTTTTACCATGCAGATGCTTATTATGTAGAGAAAATATGATAATTTTTCTTTTCTTTTTTAATTTTATTTATCTATTTGTTTATTTATTTATTTAACTGCACTACTGATAGTTGAACCCAGCCAGGGCCTCGCGCTTGCATACTTTGCAAGTGCTGTACCACTGAGCTGCACCCCCAGCCCATTTTTTTTACTTTTTGAAACAGAGTCTCTCTAAATTACACAGAATGCCTCTGGTCTCTAACTTGCGATTCTCCTACCTCCACTTTCCTAGTCTCTGGTAGTATAGGCATGCGCCACTGTGCCCAATTCGATAATTTTTCTTGAATGAATTTTAGATTGTGTTACTTAAGAAAATACTTACACCCTAAGAGGAAGAAAAGAAGACTAGCACTCTGTTTACTTCTTTCTCTGATCTGCTTGATGATTGCTGGGCTTTATATAATGCAGCTGGAGACACTGTTTTGGTCATCTGTCTTGATGATTACATCAACCAATTTATTACCAGTAGTACTAGTTTTAAATTCTTTATTCTTAAGTAAAAATGCCTCACTTATAGTGGAAGATAATCATATTAATACTATACTTGTTTTGTTGTTAGGTGCCATCTAGTTGGATCCAACTCTTAGCAATCCTATGTACAATAAAACTGAACACTACCCAAACAGTGTGCCATGCCCTACATTTATGTCAGTGCTCCTCTGCTACTTATAGGGTTTTTGATGGCTTGTTTAGGGAGTGGGCTGCCAGGTACTTCTGCCATTTTTGCTGTGCTAGACATCCATCCCAGTGCCTCAGAATATGCTGAGCAAGCACTCTACCAAATGAGTTAACCCCGAGCCTGATACATAATATAATTGTCTAATGAAAGCATGGTGGAAAAGACCTACCTTAAGGTAGGGTGTGTTTGTGTGTGTGTTTACTGAAATATTTATGAAGAAAGATTTAAGCAACAAAAACTAGGAATCTCTAAAGCCAGATTGCCCTGAGCTCAAATTGTGAGTACATTTTAATATTAACATAATTTCAGAAAATAAAATTTTCCTATTTTCATCATCTATAAAATTCAGATAAAAGTCACAGCTGCTTCAAATAATTTTTATTAGAAATTTTTAATGTACTCCTTAATGTGATTCATTCTGACATGCTTTTCATTGTGACATTTCCATATGTGCATTTTGTTGTACATTATATATATAAGTTCCCCCTTACCCTCTTGTGCACTTCCTCCCCAGCCCCACCCCACCACCAAAGACTTCTCTTCCATTTGCTTGTCTTTTTATGGTAATATTTTTCTATATATCCTTGGGTTCCAGTTCTGTTTAAGATAGAAACTTTTTCTGTAGTGAACTCTCTTTTTATATTGTCAGAACTATACATGAATTTTCTAGATCATTTATAATAATACC
>VMDO01005223.1:58098-85085 GCA_007922755.1 Pedetes capensis
CTTATAATTTTGATTCAGCTCCCACATATGAGTGAAAACATGTGGTATTTCTCTTTCTGCGCTTCTGTTCATTCACTTAAAATAATTTTCTCCAATTCCATCCATTTTGCTGCAAATGGTATTATTTTGTGTCTTTTTTTTTTTTTTGATTGCTGAGTAGTACCAGCTGATTGCTGTGTATACGTACCATAGTTTTTTTATCCATTCTTCTGTTGATGGGCACTTTGGTTGATTCCATATCCTTGCTATTGTGAAAAGTGCTGTATTGAACATGGAGATGCAGGTGTCTCTGTGGTATAATGACACATCTCCCTTTGGGTAAATTCCCAATAGTGTTATAGCTGGGTCATATGGTAGATCAATTTTTAGTTTTTTAAGAGACATGAAAGCATACAGATATCATTTAGTACACGAACGGTATAAGAATATATAAGAATATATTATATATTATATAAGAATATATATAAGAATATAAGAATTTTATATGTTCTTTTCAATAATTTATTGTTCTTCCTCCTTCCTATTATCATTATTATTAATATTAATATCATTATTATTAATGATATTGATCAATAATATTATTAATTATTAATATTAATAATTAATGATATTAATGATATTAATGATATTAATGATATTAATTAATAATGATATTAATATTAATATCATTATTATTATTATTGTGGTTTTCACTGATATTTGTATGTAGGACTTACACATTCTAGTTGTTCACCAGCTCCACCTTATCCTGTTGTAACATGCACGATCTAAATCAAATATTTGTGTAATCTGTAATCTTCATGACTTTAGGCATTTGTATTTGAGTCCCCTGTTCTATTTGTTCTGTATTTTCATACATATTTATATCTATTCAAAGCTTATTTATTTATTTATTTATTTACTCATTTATTTATTTTGTGGAACTGGGGATTGAGCCCAGAGAGTCGCACTTGCATGCTTTGCAAGTGCTGTGCCACTGAGCTGCACCCCCAGCCCATTTTTTTTTTTTACCTTTTTTGAGACACGGTCTCACTAAATTATGCAGACTGCCTCTGGTCTCGAACTTGCGATCCTCCTGCCTCCACCTCCTGAGCTGCTGGGATTATAGTCATGCGCCACCACGCCCAGCCTTATTAGAAGTTTTATAAATTAAACTATGAAATTTTGAATCATTTTGTGCATCCTAACAAATTATATATTTCAAACAATGATAATAAAAGAATAAAATACTGGCCCTGGAGGCTTTAAGAATGAACACTTATTTGATAATTTAACTAGTGTTTTATTCCTATGTGAATCAATTTAGTAATGTGTATATTTCCTGAAAATCAATATTTTTGTATGTATTGCCATAAAATAGTAACTAATAAAGCTCACGCAAACACATTTTGAATACTGAAACAAGATGGGTTTCTAAAAGAGAGAGATTTTAGTGTTCAGAATGTTTACTAGGGTGGAATCAGTACCTGTGGAAGTCAGGAGAAGGAAACAGGGTAGGCAGAAACCAAGTTATGATATTGGTCTGACAAATTCAGCTGACTTGATGGGGGTGCTCCTGAGCTGAAATGGTCCCTCAGATTATCCCATATTGGATAGACTGGACACGATACCTTCATTTTGATCACTCATTGGATGTAGGGTGAGGGTGTGCTCTTGAGGAAGGAGTCTTTGAAGGAGCTGACAGCTGGGGGGGGGGGTCATCCTTTGACAGCATCATCAATAGCAGGGATTTCCTAAACCCGTTGTAGATCTTATTTATAACTATTTCCTATTCTTTCTCAGGACTTTTAAAAAAATAAAACTTCTTCAGAGCATTTCTCTATGTCTTTTAAAAACTATATGCTTATTTGTGCATTGTTTTACTAATTTATGTATCTTTTGTGTCTACTCTTTGTTTTTAAATTAGTTTTCTAAATGAATGGGTTGAATATTTAACTTATTTATGTTTATTGCAACCACATATGTGCTTGCTTGCAGCACCAATTTTAATAAGCAACATTTTCCTTTTCACAAATTGGAATAATTCTTTATGTATTATTTCACTTGAATCTGAGGTTTTTAGAAATGTTTCTTAATCTCCAGACCTTAACTTTTCTGTTACCTACTTAATTTGTTATACAGGTGGTGTAATATAGTGGGCCATAGAATTTCACTCTAATAAGTTTTTTCAGTACCATGCTATAAAATAAACTTATACATGTGCCCTAAAAATAATTGAAAAATAACTTCTTTTTAAATCTGTTTTTGGATAGGTAGTTTGAGGATTATCTTTTTAAAACTTTGTTAATAAAATTCAATAGTTTTTTTTATTATTGACCTAAGACAGATAATGAAAATTGAAAAGAATCCACTAAAATTAATTTTTCTTGATAACTTTATGTCTTGACAATATAAAAAATTAAGATATTTTGAAATTTTACATGGTTTTAACTTTTATGGTATAAATGTCTCTTTTCCCTACTAGGGACTTTTGACTTGATTTTTATTTAATGTGTTGTTAATATGTTCATTATTCTTCAATTTAATTAAATAAGCATCACTCAGATTTACTGGATAAGGAAAGTGATATGAATGATAAAGATAAATTTGGGAGTACTGCTTTTGGTATCTTTTGTAGCAGAATTCAAATAAAAAGTATTAAATTATACAAATGCTGTTAGGTGCTATTGAATCAGGTCCAACTCATAGTGACCCTGTGTATGCAGAATGAAACACTCCCTGGCACTGTGACATGCATCTTTTGTATATTTAAGCCCATTGTTGCAGACACTGTCAGTCTATCTAATTGAGGGTGTTCTTCTTTTTTTTTTTTTTTCATTGAAACACCACTCTCACAAACATGATGTAGTTTTGCAGAGATTGGTCCCTCCTGACTACATGTCCAAAATAGCTAAGACAATGTCTAACCATCCTTGCTTCCAAGGAGCACTCTGGTTGTACTTCTTCTAGGGCAGATCTGTCAGTTCTTTTGGCAGTCCATGATATAGTCAATATTCATTACAGTATCATAATTCAAAAGCATCAGTTCTTCTCCTGTCTCCATTATTCAGCATCCAGCTTTTACAAGCATATAATGCAACTGAAAATATAATGGCATGAGTCAGGTGCACCTTTGTCTTCAATGTGACATCTTTACTTTTCAACACTTTGAAGATGCCTTTTCAGACAGCTTTCACAATGCAATGTGTCTTTGGACTTATTTCCAGCTATTTCTGTAGGTGTTGATTATAGAACCAAGTAAAGCAAAATATTGGAGAACCTCAATCTTTACTCCATTTATCATGAAGTTGCTTACTGACTCAGTTGTAAGGATTTTTTATTTCTTAATGTTGAGGCACAATCCATACTGAAGGCTATGTTCTTTGAGCTTCATCAGTAAACATTTCAAATTCTCTTTAGTTTCAGCAAACAAAATTATATAATTAGGATTATTTAAAAGAAACAACCCCCCACATTACTGTCAGTTTGCTGTGCTGTGGGGGCCTCTATGTTGCTGTGATGCTGAAAGGTTGCTACTGGTATTTCAGACACGAGCAGGACCACCTATATTGGACAAGTTTCAGCTGAGTTTCCAGACTAAGACAGACAAGGGAGTAGGACCTGGCAGCCCACTCCTGAAACAATTATCCATTGAAACCCCTATAAATAGCAGAGAAACACTGTCAAATATAGTGTCAGAAAATGAGCCCCTAGGTTGGAAGGCACTCAAAAGACAACTGGGGAAGAGTTGCTATCTCAAAGTAGTGTCCACCTTCATGAAGGAAATGGAGGAAAATCCCAGGGATGCCCACTTGCTGATGTGGCACAACTCAAACTGGGGAGGAAAAACTGTAAATATACTTTAATAATTGGAATCTGGAATGTACATAGTATAAATCTAGGAAGTTAAAAATAGTCAAAAGGGAAATGGAACACATAAATATTGAAATTCTAGGCATCAGTGAGCTAAAATGGAATGGCATGGGCCATTTTGAATCAGATGGTCTACTATGCTGGGAAAGTCAGATTAAAGAGAAATGAGGTTACATTCATCATAATAAAAGACATCTCAAGATTTTTTCTGAAGTATTGCTATCAGTGATAGAATAACATCCATATGCCTATATGGAAAAGCAGCTAATATGACTATTATTCAAATTTATATACTCACCAATAAGGCCACAAACTAAGATAGGGAAGATTTTTTTACCAGTTCTTGCAGTCTGAAATAGATCAAACATGCAATCAGGATATATTGATAATTACTAGTGAGTGGAATGCAAAAGTTGGAAACAAATAAGGCTAAGTAGTTGAAAAATATGGCCTTGATGACAGAAACAATGCTGGGATCACATGATAGAATTTTATCAGACCAATGACCTTTTCATTGTAAATCCACTTTTTTACAAACATACAAGGCAACTATCCCAATGGAACTCACCAGATGAAACGTACAGAAACCAAATTGACTACATTTGTGGAAAGAAATGATGGAAAATCTCCATATCAAATGTCAGAACAAGACTAGGTGCTGACTGTGAATCAGACCATCAACTGTTCATATGCAGGTTCAAACTGAAACTGGAGAAAATTAGAACAAGCATACAAGAACAAAGTTATGACCTTGAGTGTATACCATCTGAGTTTAGAGAGAACTTGAAGAACAGATTTAACACATTAGACACTTATGATACAAGAACAGGGGAATTGTGGCCTGATACCAAAGCGATCATTTATGAGGAAGGCAAAGATTTTTTAAAAAGACAAGAAAAAAGAGCAAGTTTCATGTTGAAAGAGACTATGAAACTTGCCCTTGAATGTGAACCAGCTAAAGCAAAAGGAAGACATGACGAAGTTAAGGAACTAACTAGAAGATCTCAAAGGGCAGCTCAAAAAGACAAAATCAAATATTATAGTGACATGCACAAACATCTGGAGATTAAAAATACTAAAAGAAAGAACATGCTCTGTTTTTCTCAAGCTTAAGGAATTGAAGAAAAAATTCAAGACTTGAGTGGCAATAGTGAAGGATTCTATGGAGAAGATATTAAATGATGCCAGGAACAGCAAAAGAAGATGGAAAGAATACACAGAGTAATTATGCCAAAAAGAATTGGTGGATGAGCAACCATTTTAAGAGGTTGCATATGACCAGGAACCAAATAGTATTGAAGGATGAAGTGGAAGTTGCCTTGAAGGAATTGGCGAAACACAATGTACCAGCAATTGTTGGAATACCAACAGAGATGTTTCAACAAACAGATGCAACCCTGCAGTACTAACTTGTTTATGCTAAGAGATTTGGAAAACAACTACCTGACCAACTGACTGGAAGAGATCCATATTTGTGCCTATCCCCAAGAAAGGGGATTCAACCAAATGTGGAAACTACTGAACAATATCATTAATATCATATGCAAGCAAAATGTTGCTAAAGATCATTCAAAAGCAACTGCAACAGTATATATAGAGGGAACTGCCGGAAAATTAAGTGCAGTTCAGAAGACAGTGTGGTACCAGGGACGTCATTGTTGATGTCAGATGGATATTAGTGGAAAGCAGAGAATACCAAAAACATGTCTATGCATGTTTTATCTACTATGCAAAGGCATTTAATTGTGTGAATCATAACAAATTATGGATAACACTGTGAAGAATGGGAATACTTGAGCACTTAATTGTACTCATGAGGAATCTGTACATGGACAAGGAGGCAGCTGTTCGAACACAACAAGGAAACACTTTCCTTTTTAAAATCAAGAAATTTGTGCATCAGGGCTGTATCCTTTCACCATACTTCTTCAATCTCTATACTGAGGAAATATTCTGAGAAACTGGACTTTATGAAGAAGAATGCAGCATCATGATTAGAAGAAGACTCATTAACAACCTGTGTTATGCAGATAACACAACTCCACTTGCTGAAACTGAAGAGGATTTGAAAAATTTACTGATGAAGATCAAAGAACACAGCCTTCAGTGTGGATTGTTTCTCACCATCAATGAAATAAAAGCCCTTGTAACTGGGTCAGTAAGCAACTTCATGATAAATGGAGAAAAGGTTGAGGTTGTCCAAGATTTTCCTTTGCTTGTTTCTATGATCAACACCCATAGAAAGAGCAGTCAAGAAATCAAAAGATGCATAGCATTGGGAAATGCTGTTGCAAAAGACCTCTTTAAAGTGTTGAAAAGTAAGGGTGTCACATTGAAGATGAAGGTGCTCCTGAATCATACCATAGTATTTTCAGTCACATCATATGGTTGTGAAAGCTGGACATTGAATAAGGGAGACAAGAGAGGAATTGATGCTTTTGTGTTATGGTGCTGGAGGTGAATATTGAATATACCTTGGACTCCAGAAGAACCAATAGATCTGCCCTAAAAGAAGTGCAACCAGTGTGCTCTTTGGAAGCAAGGATGGCTTGACTGCATCTTATGTATTTTGGACATGTAATTAGGAAGGCTCAATCCCTGGAGAAGGACATCATTTCTGGGAAAGTGGCACGTCATGAAAAAAAAAAGAATACCTTCAACTAGATGGATTGACACAGTGTCTGCAACAATTGTCTTAAACATAAGTAAGATCATGTGCCAGGGTAGAATTGAGGAGTGTTTCATTGTGTTGTATATAAGGTCATGATGAGTCAGACATAACTTGAGGGCACCTAAACAATAACAATAACAACTGTTAATTCATCTAACTTATCTGAATATATACTGGACTGAAAAACTTTGAAATAAACTTTTTAAACAGTATTGCATCCTTTAATCATTTAATCATCCTTTAATTGCATCATTTAATCATATGCTCAACATATTTACATTTGATTTCAAAACACTTTTTTAGTGAAGTGCCTCTAAATTAAAAAAATAAATACTCAATAAATGAATTTTAAAAATGGTTTGTTAAAAAAATATAATAAATGTAATGTAAAGATTCCAAAAGTTTAATAACTCCAGATTTTATTCAACTTCCATTGAAATACCTTTATACAGGGCAACTTTAACTATGATAATTTATGATTTAAGGTGATGGATGGCTAAGCCCATTACTTCATGTTATAAATTGTCAATAGTTCAGCCTTACTGTTCATATTTGCTATGTGTATAATTTTCTTTTTGCAAGTTTCATATGTTTTCTTCCTTAAACAGATGATCTTTCTCTTGTTACATGGTTTTAGATCTTATTTTAATTTTTTGTGCCAAAATTTAATTTCACTACAATTTTGGATTAATTGGTGTACCTATTTGCTTCCAAGACTGATCACCTATAATGGAAAATAGATGTCATCAGAGGTTCCATCATATTGGTCTATTTTGGCTTCTATAACAACCATCACAAACTGTCTTATGAACATCAGAACCTCTCTCTCCCACAGGTTTGGAAGATGTGAAACTCAAGATTAAGGAGCCAGCAAGTTTGGTATCTGGTAAGGTCCTCCTGGTTCATTGTCTTTTGTCTGTATCCTTACATGTCAGAGAGAGTGAAGGAGGTCTCTCTATCTTTTATATGAGGTTACTAATCCTATTTGTGAGGGCTCCACCCTCATAATCTCCTTTCAGAGACTCCCACTTACAAATATACCATCTTGGGGATTAGGCTCTAACATAGGAATCTGGGAGGATGCAAACATTCAATCAAGTTGTATTGCTTCAAAACCTTAAATTCACAAGACAATAATAAAATGTTGATATTATTTTTAGCTTCATCAATACGTGGAAGGGGAAGGTATAGTTGTTTACATCAGACTATTGCTTCCCACCTTGATGTTCTAGTAGATTATGCCCTAGCCCTAGCTTTTCTGTGATACCTGCCATCCTTTTAACCTTTTCATTCAGCTATTCTATATAAAGGGCTCAATGTCACATCTTGGAAGGCATTTAGATACTGAGTTTATGTCTTTGAAAGAACATGAAAAAATTAAGGACTCTAAAATATATTAGAACCATTCTTTCCAACATTACTTCTAAGACCTTAAAGTCAAAGACTTTAAGATCAAATGTATTTGAATACAATTGAGCATCATCATTTAAATGTCTGAAAAGTACAAAATTTCCTGACAGAAGGAACTCAAGAAAGAGTGCACATAAAACCAAGCAATAAGAAGCAAGACCATTCAAGCAGTGAAATACTCTGGGGTAGGACATGAGGAGCAAAGATTAAAATTAGATAGAACTGATATATTTTTAACTTAAATCTAGAGGGTTTGTTAAATAATTTAATTAAATGGTTAACATAAGAGTGAATTGGATTTATAAATGGCATTATGATTGTTTATGATAGTTTATAAGTGGATGATTTCAAAGTTTTCTTTGTTTTAATCCAAAATTCTCTTGAAACCAACACTTTTCATTTTCTGGAGGCCACCTACATTGTTTGATTCAAGCCTATGGCTATTTTCCAACCAAAAGCATAGAATATTCAAATTTCTTTGGCTATAATCTTTTGTCTGTTATTACCCTTCTTTATCTGACTCTGATCCTCTTTCTTCCTTCTTAGAAAGACCTTGGGATTACAACGGGCACACTAGATGGTCTAGAATAATCTTGCCATTTTTAAATGATTAATTTAGTCACACCTAAAAAACCCCTCTTGTATGCAGGTGAGATTAGGATATGAATATCTTCAGGAAAGGGTTATTCAGTTTATCACAATCATGAACATATGAGGGAAATAAGCTATTTGAATTTGTGTTGTTGTTGTTGTTAGGTGCCATGGAGTTAGTATCTGACTCATAGCGACCCTACATACAACAGGGGAAACACTATTGTCAGTGCTTCTCTGCTGTTCATAGAGTTTTCAATGGTGCATTGATTTTGGGGAGTGAGTTGCCAAGTCTTTCTCCCGAGCCTACAGCACCTGATGTTCCCAGGTGTTTTCCCACCCATGTACTGACCAGGCCCAACCCTGCTTAACTTCTGAGATCTGATGGGATCAGATGCCACAGGGCTACGGCTGCAGACATCTGAATTTATAGCTTTAATGAATTTAATATTTAAGTTTAATAATTCTATTAACTTCAAATTCCTTTTTGTACTCAAAAGACATTCCCAAGGCTACCAGGAAAACATCTTGGTAGTGGTCCTTAGTTCAACAGACCATTTGGTTTTCATTTGGCTAATTATTCAATT
The DNA here is from genome assembly GCA_007922755.1 of Pedetes capensis. NCBI lineage: Eukaryota > Metazoa > Chordata > Mammalia > Rodentia > Pedetidae > Pedetes > Pedetes capensis. The sequence continues at coordinate 67,210 of VMDO01005223.1, forward strand.
TTATTTTGTTGGTGATAATTGTTTATAATGTTTTACTTATTTTTTAAAAGAATTCTTTATTCTTTGATTGATTGATTTTTTTATGGTGCTGTGCATTGAACTTAGGGCCTTGTGCATACTAGGCAAGTATGCACTACCTTAGAGTAGAGTAAGCAAGCTCTACCATTGAGCTATATCCCCAGTCCTTGGTGGTTTTTGTGGTGGTGGGGTATTTGTTTGTTTGTTTGTTTGTTTTGAGACAAAGTCTCACTGTGTATCCCAAGCTGGGCTTGAACTCACAATCCTTTTCCCTCTGAGTGCTGGGATTATAGGTGTGTGCCATCATTTCTGGCTGATGTAGCTCAGTGGTAGAGAGCACCCTGCAAATAAAACAAAACAAAACAGAAAAAAGATGCATTTTAAAATAATCTTATATTTAAGAGACTTTTGTCCTTTTCTCTGATTTCTGTGGTAACTGAAATATAAAATCAAAAATACCCAGTAACTTATTGAAGAATGAATGATTATTTTTGGTGTTAACTTTGTCAGAAAATATATATCTTACATTAGGATTCAGGCTGTTGTCAGCCTGAATTTAATTGCAGCCATATTTTAATTTTGACCTTTTGTTGAATCTCATAGCATTATCTCATCTCTAAGAGAGGTGAGGTATAAGTAAGGGAAAAAATTGTAAGGAAAAACTTAATCCATGTATTCTTCTAAAAGGAATTAGAAAATTTTACCCCTTACATATGTCAAAAGTAGAATAGCATTATTATGGTTAATTTTATGTCTCAATTTGACTGGACCATAGGACACCCAAATATCTGGTTAAACATTTAAGATGTGTGTATGAGGGTGTTTCTAGAAAAAAACTCACATTTGAATTAGTGAACTAAGTAATGTTGATGGCAGTCCCCAGTGTGGGTGGGCATTACCCAATCTACCGAGGCCCTGAATAGAACAAGAAGGCTAATGAGGGCTCAGTTCACTCTCTGCCTATTTTTATTAGAACATTAATTTTCTCTGGCTTTTTGAGCTCCTGATTCTCCAGCCTTCAGACTTGACTACTATCTATACCACTGGCTCTCCAACAGTTAGTCTCTGGAACCATACTGTTGGCTTTCCTGTCTCCAGTTTGCAAGTGGTAGGTAATGGTACTTAGCTTCCATAACTATGTGAACCATCATCTTAAAATAAGTCTCTTGTACTATAAAGAGATTTACTATAAGGTGTTATGGTTTGAATATAAAGTGTCTCCCAAGGTTCATGTTTGATCAGTTGGTGCTCAATGGGTGTCATTGTTTTGGAAAGCTATGGAACTTGATGAAGTAGGACCTAGCTGGCTGAGGAATCACTGGGGATTTGCCTTTGTATGCTTTTAAGCAGGCCCCCTCTTCTGGTCTGTCTCTGTTCTTGTATGCCACAATGTAAACACCTTCCAACCTACACTCCTGTGGCTGATCCACCATGCCTTCCCACCACAAGGGTCTTACCCTTTGAAACAGTGAGCCAAACATAAATCTTCCCTTCCTTAAATTGTTCTCTCAGGTGTCATATCACTATGACACAAAAGCTAACTATCACATAAGATATATAAGATCTCTATCTCTGTCTGTCTATCTAGATATCTACTATTACTGCTGTTTCTCTAGAGAAATGTGACTAATAAAAATGTATTAAGTAGAAGAGTTAGTGCTTACTTTTGTAGTTGTATTGGCTGCATTCCAATTTTGGTGCACCCTTATGTTCCTAATGTTTTCTGCCTTCCACTATCTAGAAATGGTCTGGCCAATTTTCATCCAAAGAGTCATATCTGTTCCTTTACAAACATTGTTTGTTTGTTTGTTTATGCTGATGGAGGATTGGCTCTGTATAGTTATTCACAAATTTGGAAATTTCTCATTAAAAATTCAGAGTTTCATCTTCTCTTGATAAACTGTGAGACCTGGATGTACATTGTGTGAAGATGAATAATTTTTGCTACTTTGGAGTGCAGGGGCACTGCCCAGTTTAACATATTCTACACCCTTCTCAAAACTAGCCATGAGTGGATACACATTTCCCATTTCATGATTAGCTTAGCTTTTTTAGGCACTTGAAGATAGGACTCACGTTTTATCTACTTTTGTTTCAATAGTTACTTGCAACTTAGGCCGTGCATTTTAAATTTCACTAGTAATTGTATTTAAGTTCATCAAATCTCTAAATAAACATTTATTTCTCTAATTATCAAAGTATTACTAATTTAATTTCCCTCAGCCATGATAATAAATTTAAAATGCCTGCATCTCCCCTTTCCCACAAGACATTTCATTCTTTGTCATGTTAATATGAGATCCTAGAGACAATTTCTGCAATAGCCTTTTAATTTTTCTTGACACTTTGTGATCTATTCTCAATATAACTGCAAAATGGTCCTTTTCAAAGCTGAGTCAGATCTTACTGGACTCCTTTCTTATAACATTCCACTGAGTGATTCCACAAATGCCATAGAATAAAATCCATAATCCTTATATGACTAAATTGCCCAATGCTATGTAGACCCTTATCATTTCATGTTTGTAAACATCTGTCACTCTCCTTATCACTGCATTTCTCTCACAGTTGCCTTCTCACTTGTCCTGGAATATGGTAAGAACTTGGAACTTCCAAGAATCGTTTCTCTGAGACCTTTAAAAGTCTCTTTTCCTTAGTTCAGTCAGGGTCCTAATCCTGAGAGCCTCTCCCCCAACCTTCAGCCCACCTATCACAAATTACAGCTGTGTCTTACTTCCTGACCTTCTTAAGTTTTTTAGAGTAGTGATCATGATCTGACACTCCGGTTGTTTAACATTTCTCTCATCTAACAGAAGGTTTCTCTAGCATGGCAGAGCATATTTTACTCTATTGGCACTTGTTTCCCCTACACATAGCATTCTGAATCCCTGTGCATGGTAGATATTCAGCAAATTTGTAGAAGACTGCTTGGATTTATACCCACTTGCATTAATCTAATGTCTTTGGTCTCAGTGCTCATCACTAGTCTTTTTATTTTGATTTATATTTTTATCACTTGAAGTGTTTCATTGGTTATTTTTTTTTCCAAGAAGAATGCTTGGCTGTAATATTTTCTACTTCCTTATAACCCAGAAATGTCTTCTTTTGCTTTCATCTTAGGACAATAAAAGTTGATGTGGAATTTTCAGGTCACAAAGTTTTCCCATTGAAATACTGTAGATATTCTGTTGTCCTTTGGCATCATTACACAGAAGAGAAAGTCAAGGACAGCTCAACTTTTGTTCTTTAATAAGTAATCTTTTTTTCTCCCTGTGCAAATTTGGGTCCAAATAAAGTCTTTTCTTCCCCATCACTTTTTCTGGATTCATGAATCTAGTCCTTTTGATCCATAAACTTGAATATTTTAGCTCAGGAATTTTTTTCTATTTAATATTTGGTTATTCTTTGTTCTGTTATTCAAATTTCTTGCCAAGCAGAGTATGCTTGTACTTCACAGGCTTAGTACCTCTAATGTGTCGATTTCTTAACCTTCAAAAATCATTCCTTAGAACCTAAGGCATGGAATGCTGTCCCCTTGATCTTCACAGGTGTGTCTCCTTCTCAGTTAACTGTTTGTTTGTTTAGTTTAGTTTGGTTACCTCCTGGAAGCAATTTTCCCTCATCGTTCTAACACCATATTTCTATCTAAGTCATTCCTTACTTCATCATCCTATTTTACCTTCTTCACCACATTCATTTTTAAACATTCTTGTAGTTATTGTTTGTCTTTCACAAAAGAATACAGGCCTAATCTTACTCAGTGCTCTACCAGAAATGTGAATAATTGTCTCTAAAACTATTGAACATTCTATATTTGTTGACTGTCTATAGACATTATCTTTTTTTTGTTGGAAGAGTCTTTCCTTTGCCCCAAGGTGGAGGAATACATTTGGAGAGAGTTCTTGTTACACTGATTATGGTACATTATTAAGAATTTAGAGTCAACTACGTGCTAAAACGTGGGCTGGGATTTAGCTTAGTGGGTAGAGCGCTGCGCTGCAGTCTCTGAGGTCCTGAGTTCAATTCCCAGCACTGCAAAAATGGGAGAAGGGCCTGGCAATCCACTCCCAAGGCAATCCCGAAACAGTCAGCCATAGAAAACCCTATGAGGGTCACTATGAGTCGGATACCGACTCCATGGCACCTAACAACAACAACAACACGTGCTAAAACATACACATATGAGAAAAACATTATCTTTGGTATTTTCCTTCTCTGCAGCTAAATTAGAAATTGATTTAGCTGACTCACCCTCCTACTCAGGTGAGTCACCTTGCTTTCCTCATTCTTTTTCTATTTCCTGAATAAAGTAATCTCCGAGGCTTGACAATTGGTGTGCAAGTACTTTCTTTCTCTCTCCTTTTCTCCCTCTAAATTGGTGACTGACACGTGGCAAAACTGCTTTGGCTAAAGACTTACTTTGCTTGTATGTTGAGCCTATGGCTCACTACCACCAACCCAATAATAATAGTGTGTATTATCTATAAATTGTTATTATCATTTGTGGAAATATTGCTGAGAAAATCTTGGGATTAGTTACGATTGCAAGAGGATGTATATATTGCTCTGATCATTAGCTCTCTGATCATTATCTTAAAACCTTCAGACCTTCAGATTATCTTCTCTGATTCGTTTGTCTCCCTGCTTAAAATATAATTTTTTTCAACCACCATGAGGGTACAGGCTTGAAATCCCAGCACTAGGGAGGTGAAGGCAGAAGGATCGCAAGTTTGCAACCAGCCTAGGGTGTACCATGATGCCCTGTCAAAAAAAAAAGAGAAAAAAAAAGTTTTTTTTCTGATGTTCCTGCATATCTCACATTATAAAGATATAAAGAACCCGAAGCTTACAGTGAATTTGTATTACTGGAATGTTTACAAAAAAGAAAACAAATTCTGATTTATTCATAAGGTATGTAAATTCCCAGGAAACTAGGCTAGGGATAATTCTTTTTTGGTTATGTATGATTTTCATTGTTTAGGCAAATGTGTAGGTAGCATAGTCTCTGATTCCCAGTTTGAAGAATATTCTGATAATAAAATAAAATATGTTCTTCTCTTTCTGATGATGTTTTCTATATTAGAGGGTGTAGGGTAGATCTAGAATGGATTTCTCAACTTATCTTTGTTGGTGGACTTGTGCTTAGGCTTTGGCATATAGTTTACTCTCTTCAGTACTTTGAATTTATGAAATAATAATTTTGTGTACTGGATTCTTCTCCAAGTCCTTGGCACAGAACTCCCAAAACTCATGGAATTTTCTAAATAATGAAAGTGTTATGAGAACATTTTCTTCTACTATTTTGCCTTGCCTTGGTTCTTTGGACAAGTCTCTTAATACCCTTGTACACAGGGATGTTAAGAGGATATTTCTTTCTAACTTCTGGTCTTTGATCTTGTTTACCAATACAGAGTTTCTAAACCCCTTAGAAGTGCCTGGGTGATATGAATATTTTTTGTTCTGAAGAGGTGAATTGTCATAGGCTCCTGAATAGGGCTGGTCACAAGAAAAACCAAGCTCTGCTTATAAACTTAGAGCTGGGGTTTAGCTCAGTTGGTAGAGTGCTGCTCTGCAGTCTCTGAAGTCCCAATTTCAATTCCCAGCACCACAAAAATGTGAGGACATAGTAATCCACTCCTGAGGCAATCCTGAAACAATCAGCCATGAAAACTGTATAACGGTCTCTATGAGTCGGGCATGATTTGACAGCATCTAACAACAATAACAACATGATGAAGACTCCATAAAAATCACTGCACTGTGGGTTTTGGAGAGTGTGTTAGTTAAACACATCAATGTGTTGAGAGTCCACATGGACAGAAGCTCCTGCACTTGAGACCCTTCCAGAACATGTTCTATGTATCTCTTCATCTGGATTTTCATCAATAGCCTTCATTTTAACCTTTATTAATAAACCAGTAGTTGTAAGTAGCCTTTACTGATTTATGAAAGCAGTTCCAGAAATCTAACTGAACCGAAGAAGGAATAGTGGCAGCCCAGATTTATAGCCAGCCAGTCAGAAGAAGCATAGGTGATAATCTTCCAATTGTGATTGGCATCTGTAGTGGAGAGAAATCTCATGAGACTGAGCCATGTGAGACCTAAAACTATCCCCAGGCACAATGGCAGAATTGCAGATAGGACCTGCAGCTGGTTTACTTTAAAGTATTGCTTAATGGGTGGGGAACCCCTCCCAAATTCCTGGTATAAGAAATGTTGTGTTGAATGACCATGGAATAGAATTGGAACAACAATGTTTTTTTTGCTGTCACTGTTTTCTTCTTGTTTGTTTTGTTTTGTAAACAGGGTATCCTTGTGTAGTCTTTGCTGCCCTAGAACTTGGTATGTAGTCCAGGGCAGCTTTGAACTGAAGATCCTCTTGCCTCAGTCTCCTGAGTAGTGGGAATACAGGTGTGCAACACCATGCTGGGCATCTACTTCTCATAGAACTATTGAAAATTGTTTATTTTTGTTGTTTGTTCATTGTAGTTCTCCTTATGTACATTTTAATGTTAATTTCTAGAGTGTAGTTCAGCGAATATAAATTAGATATTATCCTCATCTTGAGTTTTTCAAAAATTGCAGTTATATAAAACAATGATTGATATTAATGAAAGGAAATTGTGCTTTCTGGAGTTTATTTTTCTACTATAATTTCCCTAAAATTTGTTGGTATTATGAATATAATTTGCCATTATAGGAGAAATCAATCTGGAAATATCCATTTTGCTTGAATATGTATACTTTTATATGTATGCTTAATAATCTTTCCACTAATTGCAAAAAGTTACTTTGTCTCAGGTTTTATAGAATAATTTTGCTTAAAGATAATGTACAAATATACTAGCTATAAAGTAGTTTCTGTGTGCTGTAAAATCTATTTTCACATCAATGATAGAATCTTGCTTTAAACCTAACTCTGCCATTGGTAATATAGATGGATATTAACATGAAGAATGTTAGATATAATGTCACTTCAGAAAAACAAACCTTCTATTTCATAATTTCAATAGCAAATTGACTGGGTAATTTGCTTTCCACATTATTATAATCAGATTCCCTATCCAACTTTTCCATACCTACTGAAGCTTAGTAGATTACACGAAGTGTGATGAAAACAAATTATGCTATTTTCCTGCAAAGATTGAGATATTCAATAAGAGGGAAAATCCCATCTAGTTAAGATATTACAAACAGAGAAATTCTGAGAGAAGATTTGAGAAGACCGCATCTTTGTTACTTAATATCCATCAACTTTCACGTTCATATGCAAGTGATAGTAATTAGCACTGTGAATTTCTATTACCCCATACAGTAATTCCCAAGCCAACAAAGCAATATGACTAGGAAGCCATATGGTGTCTATATTAAAAGGTAACCTGTTCCATTCTTTTAAGTTACTGTTACTGCTTTTGACACAGCTACAGGAAATAAAAAAGGCTACTGGAATGCAGACCAGGGAAATGTATTCCCACAAAGCTTTATAAAATAAAAGTTGGAATCTTTGAGTGGAAACAGATTTCTGAAAAAATAGCTTTCAGTTCTCCATAATTGATTCTGTTAAAAATGAAATACATTTCATATATTTGATCACATTATCATAGTTGAATTTTTAAATATGTTAGAAAAAAATGAATATTGGAACAAAAATTGGAATGCAGTACCTGGAGCTCAATGTAAAAAGCAGCATGCAAGACACCATAACATGTTGTTGGCACTTGAGATTGAACTTCCATTATAATATTGTCATTGAAGCTCACAATAATCGATTTTATTTTCCTTCCTTCCTTCTTTCCTTCTTTCCTTCCTTCCTCTTTCTTTCTTCTCTCTTTCTTTCTTTCTCTTTGTCTTTCTTTCTTTCTTTCCTTCCTACCTTTCCTTCCCTTCCCTTCACCCCTTCCTTCTTTCCTTCCTTCCTTCCTACTGTCCTTTCTTTCTTTTGTTGTTTTAATGGGAGAGAGTTCCTAATGTTTTGGTTATTGTTCTGTGGGTCAGCAATTCAGTCATGGGAGCGAAAGCTTGTTCCTACCCTATGAGATACTTGATAGAGTTAGAAGGTCCAAAATGTCTTCGTTAGTCAGATGTCCAAACTTCAGCTAGAATGACTTGAAAACCTAGAGCTGGCTGGGACATCTGGGTTCATATATTTATGGTCCCACATCAAGGGTGTCATTGCTGGCCATCAGTAAAGTTTCTCTGTTCATCTACATGTAGTTTCAAGGCCTCTCTTTCCACATAGACTGCCCATAATCCACATTGTCTGTCCAGCAGAATGGCTAAATTTCTTACAGGTCAGCTCCAGGTAAATGTAAAAGCAGAAACAACAATGTCTAAGAATTAGGCTTGGAACTAGCACAGCATATTTTCTCTATTCTTTTGGTTAAAGTGATAGAAAATTCAGAGCCAGAGGCAAAGGAAGGCATCCCCAGCACTGCAAAAATGAGAGAAGGATATGACAGTCCATTCCTCAAAAGAATCTGAAACAATAAGCCATTAAAAATCCTATGAGGATTGCTGTGACTCAGACTCTCGACCTGATGGCACATAACAACTTCAGAAGAATAATCTTCTGTAATTTATTCTCTTGCCATTATTAACTCATAATCCAAGCACAACAATGATACACTCTCCCAAGCTTCCTAGAGTTTCATCTAATCTTGGTATTACATCCAGTCGTCCAAGGATTCCTCAGGATTTCATCAGGGTAATCCATGATTTTGTTATCTCAAGGGGTCCAGGTGGAATGAAAGACCTTTGGCCTACCTTCTCTTGTTCTGAACATGTGTGAATTAAAGAGACAAATTATCTTTCCTCCATACTTCCAAGATACAATGAGGAGTTTGGGATCGGAAAATTGGAATATCTATTCCCATTTAAAAAGAGTATAACCTGGGGCTAAAATGATAATAGGATTAAAACTATTATAGGTGCTATCAGCAACCCTTTGGGATCCCTTTTACTAAGCTAGGGCTTCTATCTTCCCATTGCTATGAATATTGACTTACAAAGATTATGAAGTTGCCATCTCTGGATAGTAGAATATGTATCAGAACCAATGGAGCCCATCATCATGTGTTTTGGGGAAATGTGTGTGTTCTATCTCTGAAGCTATAGGCTTTATGGCTTCAGATTTAGTTTCCTAAAAAGGGACACTTCTTTGTATAGGGAAACTTAGAAAGAGTGTCACTACACTTAAAACTATGGCTTCTATCTCCTGACTTTGGGCTCCTTTCACAGGCAGAATAAGAGTAACAATAAGTAATTATTACTGGCAGGACCAGTGGAACTTGATTACTGTGGGAAGTCAGATTCATTCATAAAAAAATTCCTTCTAACAAGGAGGAATACATTTAACACTCAGATGATCTACCCAGCATCTATTCCTATTGTAGATTAATATTGCAACTATAGGCCAATAAAGGTAATCAGGACTTATGGCCCCTGATAAAAAAGGGAAGGTTTGTGTCACTGCAATGTATGATGCCATATTCGTTCCCTCCATCCAGCCTTCCTTATTTCCTCTTGCTCATGTGTTCTCCATGAATGACCTCTATAAGAATCCTGTAATGAGGTGCTACTTTTAGGGTACACAATCAAAGGGGCAAAATTTTGAGCTTATAACCAGTCTTAACAGTTATTAGTTCTATAATTTTGTATAATTGCTTAGCTATTTCTTAGAATGTTTTATCCTCTTCAATTTAGGAAGGTAATTTTCTAATAGTGTTTTTGTGAAGATTGAGGAAATTCATTCAAATAATTTTTCTGGACAATGGTACAATTAAAAAAATTGCAGACAGTTTAATTATTCAAAACTCTTACCTAATATTAGTATTAGTCCTTTTTGTTTGCCTTGGCATACCTTGTACCATGACTCTTTTTGGGATTGGTGAAATTCAAACATGAATCCTACATAGAGTTGTTTCTACAAGGCACTGGGCTGAAGAGAATTCTCTTTCTATACCCAACTAAAACACTGATCAACACATGGAAACTAGATGACTCTAGGACCATATATTTTTGGTCATTTTAGCTCTAGTGTATTAGTTGAACAAAATGCTTTACATTTGTCATCTATAGTTATTTTTTCTTTTTCTTTTGTTTTTTGGGTGGGGTACTGGGGATGGGGCTGAACCCAGAGTCTTGCACATACTTTGGAAGTGCTCTATTACTGGGCTTCACCCACACCCCCTTTTCTACATTTTATCTTGAGGAAGGGTCTTGCTAAGTTATGTAGGCTTCCTCTGTCCTCAGATTTTTATCCTCTTGCCTCTGCCTCCTGAGTCCCTGTGATTGCAGGCATGAGCCACCTTGCTTGGCCCCAGATATAACTTTTGTATTTTGATTTTCCTTTATGTCACTCTAAGCACATATTTTATGTGGCTAAAGATTTTATAAATTAGCTTTCTTATTGACTCATGTTTTATCATCATTTTAGCTGTCTATTTGAATTAATCTACCTAATGCATTTGTCAACTATCTCATTATTGGGGCTGGGATGTAGTTTACTTGGTAAAGTGCTGCTCTGTGCACTCTGAGGCCTGGGGTTCAATCCCCAACACCACAAAAATGGGAGAAGGACTTAGCAGCCCACTCCAGAAACAATTGTGAAACAATCAGCTATCAAAAACCCTATGAATAGCAGAGAAACACTGACAGGGTACTAGGCATAGCACAGTGTTGGGGAATGTTTCACTCTGTTGTACATAGGATCACTGTAAGTCAGATCCGACTCAACTGCACCTACCAACAACAAAATCTCATTATTATTGGAAACGACAGAAATGTGTCTAGTATGAAACATTATTAATCAGGTAACTTTTAGAACAAATTTTTGAGAATCATTCTGAAATCAAGTGAATATAAAAAACTGTAATTCTCAACTAAATAATGGAAGCATTCTAACTACTCAGCTCAAATCTATCATAAGACATAATTTGGACAATTTTACATTGATAAATTTAGGCTCTACTATATTTCAGTTGCCTGCACCCATAGCACTGTGGCTTGCAACTTGGGAGCTAAGCAGGCTTAGGCCTCGTTAGTACTTGGATGGGAGACTGCCTGGGAAAACCAGATACTGCAGGCTTGGGAGAAGGACCTGGCAACCCATTCCCAAAAATCAATCTGCCATTGAAAACCCTATGAATGAAAGAGAGGCACAGATAATAGTGTTTCACCTGTTGTAAGTAAGGTCACTATGAGTTGGATACCAATTCGATGGCACCTAACAATGACAACAATAACATTTTAGTTGAATCAAAATATTTTTAAAAAATAGGTAGTTCTTATGTTGTTGTTGTTGTTGTTGTTGTTGTTGTTGTTGTTGTTGTTAGGTGCTGTCGAGTCAGTATCTGACTAACAGCAACCCTCATAGGGTTTTCAGTGTCTGTTTCGGGATTGCCTTGGGAGTGGATTGCCAGGTCCTTCTCCCATTTTTGCGGTGCTGGGAATGGAACCCGGGACCTCAGAGATTGCAGAGCAGTGCTCCACCCACTGAACCAAATTCCAGCCCTCTTATAGTTATAGGATGACTGAATCATAAGCCACTAAAACTACTTACTACAAATATAGTAGTTTATATAGAAAGGTCAGTTTTTCCCAATGGCTAAACCAATTCATGGGAGTGTCATTAGATTCTTTTGGAAACTGTGATAGACTTAATATCAAATCATCACTGCACCCTACCAAATGGTATTACTGTAGAAAATATTTTTAATTCAAAGAGGTCTCATCCCATATATTTGTGAGGAAATGGTCCATAAACCAGAAGAAATTGTTTGTAATATTGATATTGTAACTAATATTTACTGGTTACATATAATGTGCAATGTTACATGCAGGACATAATTTGGTTAAGAAGTGCACATAAAACTAAGCAAAGTTTTATATATTGTAAACTAAATCTGTATCTACAAATGTATATTTTGAAAATAATGCAATATTCATTATAAGATTGGATGAAATGTGAAAATGCAATGGAAATTTTAATAATGGATAAGAAAAATAAGATCAATAGAAAATGAGCAGAGTATTTGAACAGGTAATACAGAGCAAAGTAAATGGGTAAAAAATAGAAAGATGCTTCAGCTGTTAGGGAAATACACATGAGAAAAAACAACTTTTTTCCATATTGATTTAAAACATTAAATAAAAAAGGGATATTCTTTATGGATAAAGTACTTTTAGAAAAATATACACTTTTCTACATAGCTCATGGGGACATGAATTTCTTTATTCTTTAGGAAAGTAAATTGATGGTGTGTGTTAAAATTAAATTGATTGACTTCTACTCTCAAATAATATTGTATTGGTACAGGACTAGACTTCCAACACAAACTACAAACTAGATGATGGACAATGAGAAACAGACAACCTAGCATTCTGGTCCTTATATACTTAAGGATTAAAATGAGAAGTGGATATAATGAATGAAAAGATGAGGAATATCATCTTTTACAGAAATGAACTCTACAAAAGAAAACTCTGGAACTACAAGCATAATGATTAAAAATGTACTAAACACTGCAAAAACAAGAACCAAAAAAAGCACACAAAAAATCAGGAAACAGTAACCTTGACAATAATACAATAGAACTGTTCCACATGAAAAAAAAGAGAAGACTTTAAGCAAAGCCTCAATAGCATGAGACAGTATCAGGGATTTAAGTGTGTGTTGCTGGAATCCAGAAGAAGAGGTAGTTGTAACCTACCAATTACCAAGATGAAACCTTATCTAAAGTTCCTTGTTAAACTAGAAGATAAAACATCTTTTGGCTGTGTCTGTGAAACTAGATTCCACTCTTATACTAATGACATACAAAACATACAAAATACTTGTAGTTTCACAACACCCTGTCCATTTTTATTTCATTTCCTCTTGTTTGAGAAACTTGTTTCAAGACAATTGTAAATATTGAGAGCAAGAAATATTTCATTTATTTCATCAAACATACTATTGAATAAAATATGCTAAAATATGATCATAACTGTCCATAAAGATTGACAATTAGAGCCAGGCCTGGTGGGCCATGCTTATTTTCTCAGCACTCTGGAGTCTAAAGCAGAAGGATCTCAAGTTCAAGGCTAGCCTGAGTTATATAATGAACAGCATAAGACACCATCTCCCTTAAAAAAATACCACAAGCATTTATGTACATGAAATAATTCTGGATGATTATTAACACAGGATCTTAGAAAAGGTAAAATAATAATTGTATAATATAATAGGGAAGCCATTGACTTACTGGAGGTAATTACTTATAAATTTTAAAATCTAACATACCTGGATTATTTAGTTGCTTCACTGAGAATTAATTACTCACTTGACTGTAGTGGAGTAAGAAAAACAGAGACTGATAAACAAAGTAGAGTTAAATTTATAGTTTCCTTCTCCTTGTCTTTGAAAAATAAATAATTGTAAACTCACCCAAGTAACATCGACATATATTTAAATGAGAACTTCATTTTAAAATTATGCCTCAGGTCTTAAAATCATCCGAGGGCATACAACTGAATTTGTCTATTTTCTTAGGAAAAATTATTCTGGATTATGTGAATTATTGTACTAAAGCTTATGACAACACTTCTTAATTTGCAAAAATCCCAAAATATTTCCAACAGATACATTTCCATGAGAAAGAAATGCTTGACTCAGTTTCAAGTGTCTCAAAACCATGTGTTCAAATGAATGAGTTATGAATTCAACTGTCAGTTTCAACTCTTTCAATTGCTGCTTTTAGTTTGGGAGTGTGCTAACCATGCTGTTTATTTTCATATGAAGGGCAAGTTAAATATTCAAAATACTATCATTTCCCAGAAAAAAAATGAATATGAAATGGTGAATAATGAATAGAGTCTAAATGCAGTAAACCTTTGGACAGAAAGATTTGTGCTGCACAAATAAAGATGGTAAATGTGGTAGAATATGTATAATGTGGCACAACAGTTCTTTTCAGAGTTTGCGCAGGTCCCTCTTCCATGAATAGCTTTATTCATTTCAGTGTGACCCTTGTGTATGTGTGCATGTGTGTGTGAGTTCTGGAAAGCCAGTCTGTGCTACTTGAGTCCAGCTGCATGTAGCAAATGTTTGGACATGTCTAAATTTGTATGATTCCATTCAGTACTTTGTAATGAAATAATTTAGTTCAATGTGTGAAAACAGGAATGGTAAAAATATAATAGTAAATAAAGTAATAAAATAAAATAAAATAAAATAATAAAGCATAGTAAAAATAGTAAAAAAATAAATTGTGATAGGAATCCTATGCAAAATAATATAAGCCAGAAAGGGCCACATTAAGCTCAATGTTTTATACCCCATTTAATGAAAAAGAAATAAAATATTGTACTTTAATATATTAGACTTCAAGAAAAGTCAGTAGGAAAGTAAGAATATAAAACATATATATATGTGTATATATATATATATATATATATATATATATATATATGTCAGGTATTTTATCATGAGAATAAAGTTCATGATATAAGCTTATTTCCTCTTTATTCTGTGATGTCTGAGCCATCATTATTAAGCTTTGAAATTATATTTTAATTTTATGATCATATCAGAAAAGAAAAACCATATGAAGAGTAACAGAAATAAGAATTTAGATAAGTTGGGTAGTTGTATCTAAATAATATTTTAGTGATTTAATTTTCTTTTTTTTCCCCAGTACTGGGGAGTTGAACCCAAGGCCTCAGGCATACTTTTTTGCAAGTGCTCAACCACTGAGCCATACCCCTAGCCTATTTTTCACTTTGTGTTTTGAGACAGGGACTTGTTAAATTATGCAGGCTGCCTCTGGCCTGGAACATGTTATCCTCCTGCCCCTGCCCCCTACTCGCTGTGTGCCACTGGTCTGGGCTTAGTGATTTAAATTTTTTTTTTTAGGGTTACATAAAAATAATCTCAGAAATTAAAATCTATAAGAATTTTTTAATATCAAATATTAAAATTGTTGACACTTAAATGGATAGAACTAAAAGTCCCAGGGCTGGTGTGGCAGATAAGCAGTAGACTGCTTACCTAGTATATGGGAGGCCCTGGGTTTGATCCTCAGCAACACACACATGCAAACACAAAGAAAATTCAGAAGAAAGTGTATAGTGACCCTAGTCATAGCGACTGTAGTACAACAAAAGAAACACTACTGTCAGTGCTTCACTGTAATTCATAGAGTTTTCAATGACTCATTGTTTTTTGGGAGTGGGCTGTCAGGTACTTCTCCCAAGCCTACAGTACCTGGTATTGCCAGGTGGTCTCCAATCCAAGTACTAAGCAGGCCTGACCCTACTTAGCTTCAGCGACCTGATGGGATCTAACACTACAGCTGCAGGCCCAGAAAGAGCAATATCCTGTGATAAGTCAGTGCTGTGATGTAGTGGATTTAGCTGGCCCTTGATTGGCAAAAAGTGGCTCAAAGACCTTCTGCCTTTCGAACCAAAACTGTCAGTTTTAGAAGCTCTCTCAGCTTCTCTCTGCATACATTCAGGGATGACAGGGTCCTTTTTTAGGTTTCTATGTTCTTCTATACACATCCATCTCCAGTCCCACTTATAATGATTTCCTCTCTTGGGTCTTCCTGCTTCCTCTATAACTATTTGGGAAGGCATTCTTGGAACCATGGCCCCTCTGTTACAATTTTGTCTCCATCTTCCCTGCTCAAGGAGACCTTTTTATTTTTGGTGCAAATTCAAGTTTCTTATTTTTCTCTCAATTTTATATCCCATGAGTCCAAAGGTTTAGTGCTGATCATTGGATACAATAGCAACTAGTAACAAGTAACACTGAGCTCTTTGAACTGGGGCAAATATGAATTAAGATGTACTGTAAGTATAAAAGGCTGGGATTTAGCTCCGTTGGTAGAGCACTGTGCTACTGTCTCTGAGGTTACAGGTTCGAGTCCCAGCACTGCAAAAATAGGAGAAGGACATGGCAGTCCACTCCCAAGGCAATCCCGAAACAATCAGCCATTGAAAACACTATGAAAGTTACTATGAGTCCAGTAGAACTCAACAGCACCTAACAGAAAAACAACATAAGTATAAAATACACACTAGAGTTCAAAGACATAATATTAAAAATATGAAATAATTCAGTAGTTTCTAAATATGATTTCATATAGAAATGATAACATTTTATATATTTAAATTTCATAAATCATTATTAAAATTAATAACACTGGCTTTTACTTGTTTAAATGGGGCTTATATATACTATTTTAATTGGAAAATGAAAACTGTGTTTATTTATGGAGTCCAATGGGATATTTTGATCTATGTATACATTGTAGAAAGATTCAAACTAATCAATCACAAAGCCATCATCTAACTAACTTACCCTTTTTGTGGTGAAAACATTTAAATTACATATATGCATTATGCCTCACTACTTTTGAGTATTGTTGGCTTAAATGTTTGAATCACAATAGTCAGAGGGGCCCCTGGCTGTTTGTATTTTTCAATATGTTTGGTCTTTCCCTAAGTAAAAACACTAGTTGAGAAACTATTGGGGAGAAAAGAATAGGAAAAAAAAAAAAAAAGAAGGAACAACTAGATTAATTATCTCAAAAATCAGTGCTGTCATCTACTGTTTACACATTGCTGAGTGTCCAATGCAGATTTTATACTTTCTACATAAGAAGCAGGCCTATGTAAGGAAATTCATGAAAAATAATATAATCCTGGAATATTAGTGTCTCTGTGCTAATTTTTATTTGAAAATCAATACTGGAAATAATCAACTCAAATAGACATATCAACAAGCAGCAGTCAAATGGTCAAAGTTAAATAGGTTACCCAAGTCTTTGGAACTACTTGGGCTCATTGTATACCAGTATCTAAAAATATAATAATATCACAAAATTAGAACATTTATGACTGATTCTGACAAAATGATTTTCTGCATAGTGCTAATGTAGTAAATTTTAGAACCTATTGCAGAACATGGAAAGAGAAGGATTCCAGGAAAAATTTGATATAGACATCTTCTTCAGAGGAGAAACGTACTTTGTATTTTAGGGAAATGGTATCTTCAAAACATACTTTACAGTATTCTGTAAGTGTTTATACATCTTGACATATGTCCAGTCAATGTCAAGAAACCCAATTTATGCAGCAGAGACCCAAAGTTAAGGTAATAGAGTTAGTTGCTAGTTTTTCAGTTTGTTATAATCATGGAATGTAGTAAAACTACATACAAAATTGAAGGACGAAGTGGAAGCTGCCTTGAAGGAATTGGCAAAACATAAGACTCCAGGAATTGATGGAATACCAATAGAGATGTTTCAACAAACAAATTCAGCACTGGAGGTGCTAACATGTTTATGCCAACAGATTTGGAAAATGGCTACCTGACCAACTGACTGGAAGAGATCCATATTTGTTCCTATTCCTCAAAAAAGGAGAAACAACTGAATGTGGAAACTATCGAACAATATCATTGATATCACACACAAGCACAATTTTACTAAAGATCATTCAAAAGCAACTGCACCAGTATATAGACAGGGAACTGCTAGAAAATCAAGCCAGATTCAGAAGAGAGTAGGGAACCAGGAACATCATTGCTGATGCCAGGTGGATATTAACTGAAAACAGAGAATATCCGAGAGATGTCTATCTATGTTTTATTGACTATGCAAAGGCATTTGAATGTGTGGATCATAACAAATTATGGATAACATTTCGGAAAATGGGAATACCAGAGCACCTAATCGTACTCATGAGGAATCTGTATGTGAACCAGGAGGCAGTTGTTTGAATAGAACAAGAAAACACTGAGTGGTTTAAATTTGAGAAAGGTGTGTGTCAGGGCTGTATACTTTCACCCTATCTCTTCAATTTATACGCTGAGT
>VMDO01005223.1:85185-114628 GCA_007922755.1 Pedetes capensis
AACAACCTGCGTTATGCAGATGACACCACTCTGCTTGCTGAAAGTGAAGAGGATTTAAAACATTTACTGATGAAGATCAAAGATCATAGCCTTCAATATGGGTTACGACTAAACATCAACAAAACAAAAATCCTTACAACTGGGTCAGCATGCAACTTCACAATAAATGGAGAAAAGATTGAGGTTGTCCAAGATTTTGGTTTGCTTGGCTCTATAATCAACACCCGTGGAAGTAGCAGTCAAGAAATCAAAAGATGCATTGCTCTAGGTAAAGCTGTGGCAAAAGACATCTTTTGAGTATTGAAAAGCAAAGATGTCACATTGAAGACGAAGGTGCATCTGCTCATGCCATGGTATTTTCAGTTGCATCATATGGTTGTGAAAGCTGGACATTGAACAAGGGAGACTGGAGAAGAATTGATGTTTTTGAATTATGGTACTGGAAATGATATACCATTGACTGCCAAAAGAACCAACAGATCTGTCCTAGAAGTGCAACCAGAGTGCTCCTTGGAAGCAAGGATGGCTAGACTGCATCTTTTGTATTTTGGATAGGTAGTCAGAAGGGACCAATCCCTAGAGAAAGACATCATGTTTGGGAGAGTGGCAGGTCAATGAATCAAAGGAAAACTCCCCACCAGATGGACTGACACAGTATCTGCAACAATGGGCTTAAATAAGATTGTGTGCCTGGCACAGAATCAGGGAGTGTTTCGTTCCACTGTACATAGGGTTCCTATAAGTTGGCCCCAACTCGACAGCACCTAACAACAACAACAACAACATATAGAAAATACCAACAGAGTATGAGAGAGCACCACATATCCCCATTTTAATTTGTAAAATCAGTGTCTCATTCCATGAAAATTTCCATGTTGTGTTTAGCTGTTATAATTATTTTTCCATGCCTTTAGTTGAAGTCACACCATTTTTTAGTGTGCATGGAAGTTCTTTAAACATGTTACTTTAGTGAGACTGTATTTGGTGATGGAATCATTTCTGCCACACAGTAGTTCAGGAATGGCCCATGACTTGAGGTTGCTGAATCAAACTCTCCCTGAGATTTCAACTGGAAGTGAATGTAAAAAGATTTGCTTTCACTTGTTACCTCTTTCCTTCACTTGCTATTTCATTTAGTATCCTACCACAGTTAACAATAACTTACTATATCAGATAGTACGTTAGACTTTGGGAATAAAAGATGATTTAACATAAGTTCCAAGATAGCAAAGACTTTTTTTCTTCATTATCTCTTAGAAGCAACTCAATAATAATTTATTAAATTAATAAAGGAAATACCAAGTAAATGAATTCAAGCAATTTCAAAGAACATTTATAATATGACACTATGTCAAATGGCATAATCTATTTAAAATGGTTGGAACAGCCTAGGAAATTGCATAAATGCTTTATCGTTAGAGATTATCATTCTTCTCACTTTTATTCTTTTCAATGGCCTCTTTTCATACTTTCCTCTAAGTAGCTTCTTTTTGCTGAGTGGCTACTGTTTCTCATAATTTAAACTCCCTTCTTGTTTATAACTGCTCTTCCCCCCTAGAAATTTTGTGTGCATCCTTGCAGCCCTAGCTCTTTATAGTAATCTGTGTTTATCTGTTTACATTTTGAAATTAAACTTCCTAAAAAGAGTTGATTACTGGTTAGACTAACCAAAACCTCCCCATTCCAGGCCATCTCAAGTATGTCTAAAGGCTGAGCTTCCATACAACATAGATCCCTCTGTTCTGATCAGCAAAGAACAGGGGTTGTGCAAGTGTGTGATATAAAATATTGTCTCTCGCCTTGGTTGTGATTTCCACTATGTTAGTTACATTCTCTTGTATCTTTCTAGTAGCAAAAATATTCTCTGAAAACTCTGAATGTCTGTAACCTTATGGCTCCAAAGAATTCACAACAATATTACTGGAAGAAAACCTTTCTAAATTCACTTCCAATTGAAATCTCAGGGAGAGTTTGATTTAGCAATCTCAAGTCATTGCCCATTCCTGAACAAATGAGTAATTGAGGCCAGGGTGGGAGACAGACACAGTACCTTGATTGAGATATCTAGATATTGTACTCAACCTCTGAGCCAAGAGATTGAATCAAGTCTACTAGAACCACGTAGACTGTAATGGAATCAGAGCTCTCCTTTAAAGATTAAACTGCAGCATTAATACTTGACTAAGTAAATTTCAAGTAAAAAAGTAGAGCCTTTTTACTGACACTGATTTATCACTCTTTGATATAATTTACAATGTTCTTTGCTCATTTATTATAACAAATTGCCTTTCAAAATAATTTAACTTCAATAATTTTTTTTATGGAAACCTACTAAATGACTGCCCACAGCCATAGTCCTGTGGCATCCTATCCTATCAGATCTCAGAAGCTAAGCAGAGTTGGGCCTGGTTAGTACTTGGATGGGACACCACCTGGAAAAACCAGGTGCTGCAGGCTTGGGAGAAGGACCCTGCAACCCACTCCCCAAAATCATTGAAAACCCTATGAATAGCAGAGAAGCACTGACAATAGTGTTTGGCCTGTTGAACATAGGGTCGCTATGAGTTGGATACCGACTTGAGGGCACCTAACAACAACAACTAAATGACTAAAACTCTGCTGCTACTGGTGTAGAATACAAAAAATGAGTTGTAAATAATTTCTGGTTTCAAGTAGTTTGCACCCTAAAAAAGACATACAGTATGATAAAAAAAAAAAAGACATACAGTATGATAAAAAGACAAGACAGTATGATAAAGTCAATGATAGAGGCACAACTTGGAGAAGAAGATAATGCAATGCAATATAGGGAACAAATACAGTATCCTCTGCCCCTTATCTGCAACAAGTACGGTCCAAGACTTCCACTGCACACCTGAGCCTGTGAATAATAATGATCTCTCAATATACTATATTTAATCTTATGCATTATATAGCTATGATAATGTTTAGTTTATAAAGTAAGCACATTAAGAGATTAATAACTAATAAAGAAATAGAGCAATTATAATAGTATACTGTAATAAATGAGAATGTGGCCTCTCACACAAAATATGTTATTGAACTTTCACCTTTTCATTCAAAGGAAGCACTTTGTAGCTTCTCTTTGGAATATTTGAATTGCCAGCATCACTACTCCTATGCTTTGGGGCTATTATTAAGTAAAATAAGAGTTACTTGAACCCAAGCATTGGAATACCACCACCATTGACCTGAAAACTGAAATGACTACTAAGTGTGTAATGAGTGGCAAGTGGATATGGTGTGAATAGTCTGGAAAAAGAAATTATTTATGTCCTGAGCAGGATGGAGTGGGATGGTACAAGACCTCTTCAAGCTACTCATCAACACAGAACACAATTTAAAACTTACAAACTATTTCTGGAGCTTTTCATTTAATATGTTCAGACTAAAGTTAATTGTGGGTAACTGAAACCATGGAAAACTGAAATCACAGAAAATGGAGAGCTATTATAATATAGATAGATCTTTCTGGTAGGTGAGGCGATTGGAATAGGATCAAGGAAATGTTCATGACAAAAACTCTGAGCTGGATGGGAACTGAATGATAATAAGAGTTGATTAAGGAAGGAAAGAACAATCTAGATGAAGAAAAGCATGAGATGAGAAAAAGAGTTGTTGCTCAGGTGCAAAGTGTCCAGCAATAGGAGGCAAACAGAACTTGGTGGTGTATCCTGTACAAAAGAAGTTGTGTTTTATTTCTATACATTCAATTTGGGGTATTTTAAAGTGTTCCTCCTAAGGAAATATAATTTCTTGAATTCACTCAATATGACAAACTACATTTTATAGAAGGCAGAATAGCGTTTTTTGGAGAATCTTGAAAAAATGCTCTTACCACATTAAAATATATTAAATTATAGATCATTAGACTTTCTAATGTCATTAAATTTACAACTCAGTAAAGAGATAAAAACACAGCATACAGTATCCTTGAAACTTAGCAGAATCCTCACTACCTTTTATTTTATAATTATTTTTATAATCAACCCCTAAATATTAAATCATTCATGCTTGTATGAATGTTATTTGCAATTAATGACATTGAATAATTGAAGAACTCTTTTCTCCTTGAATTTCAATTTTCATCTTGATCCTTGCTTTCAAAGCCTATTTTTTTTTATTTTCAACATGTGAAGCAGAAGTGACAGATCAAGATAAAAATACCTGATTGGTTCCTTTGATCAGTGTTCAAGTAAAAGTGTATTGAACTATTAATTTGGAATATGCTTGCTAATATAAAAGTTGTCAAATGAAAACTATAAGAACCATGCACACACTGCTATTGATAATAATTTGTACTTTATAAGACCATCTGTGTTATGTTTGCAACAATTTGATCTGATGCTTTTCATTGATGAATCAGGGAAGATTTTCCTCCCACTGAACAGAATAATAAAGTATAACTTTTTGTGTTAAACAACTTAATATTTTAATATTTTTAGTTATAAAGCCTTATTGACTACTTCCAACTGACAGAGATTCTTCAAAATATTCTCCTGAAATAAAAAGTTTATTCTACTTGGAATTATTTATAGTAGTTAAAGTCATCTTCCCTCATGTATCTATGAGCTTGCTTTTGCTGTGGGGGCTGGGTTGTTGCTGTGATGCTGAAAGTGATGCCACCTGTATCTCAGATACCAACAGGGCCATCCATAGTAGATAGGTTTCAGCTGAGCTTCCAGACTAAAATGAGATTAGGGAGAAGGACAAGATAGCCCACTCCCAAAACAATTAGTCATTGAAAACCCTATGAATAGCAGAAAAGAACTGTCAAACGTAGTGCCAGAAAATGAACACTCCAGACTAGACAACATTTAAGAAATGACTGGGGAAGAGTTGCCACTGTGACATACAGTTGACCTTAATGACAGGAATGGAGTTGAGACCCAGAGACCTCCTTTTACTGATGTGCCACAACTCAAAATGAGAAGAAATATGGTGGCTGCAATAATGGGTTCAAACATAAAAAGATTGTGTACATGGCACAGTGTTGAGTAGTGCTCCTTTATGTTTTACATAGCATAGCTATGAGTTAGACCTCACCTGAGGGCACCTAACAACAACAAAGTCTTAGGGATTTTTTCAGCAAAGATGTCATCAGCTTTTACAACATGGTTGTTTTTTTTCAATTCATATGAGAATGAAATGCCACAGTTGAAACATTTTATCTATCAGGAATTGCATAGTAGCTGGGCATAGTGGCATACCCCTATAATCCCAGCAACTCTGGAGGGAGGTGGAGGCAGGAGGATCCTAAATTTGAGACCAGAGCCACTCTGCAAGACTTAGTAAGACCCTGTCTCATAATAAAATGTAAAAAATGGGCTTAGGAAGCAGCTCAGTGGCAGAGTACTTGCAAAAAGCATGTGTGAGGCCCTGGGTTCAACCCCCTAATAGTGGAAAAAAAATAATTGCATAGTAGAAACATGGAAATAGAAAGACCAGCTGAAGCAAGAATTAGATACTGATTTAAAAAATATTGTTGCAGAACATAAACATTCACATATACACACAAAGAAATGTATATGAAGCTTATTCTCAGATGTAGCTTACAATAGAATGAGTATCTCTATTATGGATTATTTATGATCATTATAGATATAATACATACGTACACAGACAGCTGCAATATTATGATGACATAATATTAATCCCGAAGCACTCAGCCATTGAAAACCCTATGAGGGTCGCTATGAATTGGATACCGACTCGACGGCACCTAACAACAACAACAACAACAATATTCAATACAATTAATAATTCATCACTTTAACTTTTCAAGGCCAAGATATAAAAATGTAGTATGTTTGGCCACATTCAAGTTTGAATTCTCTTTTGATACATAAGGGATGTCAATTGCTCATGCCCTGCCTTCTGGCCTGCCACTGAGATATACTGCTTTCAAAACAATTTGAACATGGATACCTTATCAATGCTGCTATTGATAATGCAATTACAATGTTACTGACCATGACAAGGGTGCTGCCTGTTGATACTTTTGGGAGAGGGCAAATAGTTAAAGTACCAAAGCAAAATTATGATCCAGGAATTTTGATATATCAAAGCATATCTGATTTTGAGCCTGGCGCGGTGGCACATGCCTGTAATCCCATCGGCTCAGAAGGTAGAGGCAGGAGGATCACAAGTTTGAGACCAGAGGCAGTCTGCATAACTTAGTGAAACCTTGTCTCAAAAAAGTTTAAAAAATGGGCCAGTACCAAGCTGTTTTGGCTACCACTGTCCTACAGTGTAGTTTGAGGTTAGGGATTGTGATTCCACCTGCATTAGTTTTGCAGCTTCAGAGTGTTTTGGCTATACGTGGTCTTCTGTGATTCAATATGAATTTTTGGATCATTTTTTCTATTTCTTTCAAGTCAGTCAGTGGAATTTTAATGGGGATTGCATTGAATCTATAAATTGCTTTTGGTAGGATAGCCATTTTTACTATATTAATTCTCCCTATCCAGGAGCAGGGAACGTCCTTCCATTTTTTAGTGTCCTCTGCTATTTCTTTCTTTAATGTTTTGAATTTTTCCTTATAGAAATCTGAATGGTCTTTGGTTAGACTGATTCCAAATAGATTTATTTTTCTGATGGGTTATTGGGAAAGGTATTTTTTTCTGAAATTTCCTTCTCTTCCTGCTCACAGTTGGTGTAAAAAAAGCTATTGATTTTGTGTGTTAATTTTATATCCTGCCACTTTGCTGAAGGAGTTGATTAGATCTAAAAGTTTTCTGGATGAGGTTTTGGGGTCTTTTAGTATAGAATCATATCATCTGCAAATAAGGATAATTTGATCTCTTCATTGCCAATCTGTATCCCTTTGATTTCTTTCTCTTGTCTGATTGCCCTGGTGAGGACTTCAATTACTATGTTCAATAGAATAGGGGAGAGAGGACATCCTTGCCTTGTTCCAGATCTAAGAGGAAATGGTTTGTTTTTCTCCATTTAATATAATGTTGGCTGTAGGTTTATCATTGGTGGCTTTTATGCTATTAAGGTATTTGCCTATTATACCTATCTTCTCCAGAGTTTTTGTAATGAAAAGGTGTTGCACTCTGTCAAAGGCCTTTTTAGCATCAATTCAGATGATCATGTGGTTTTTGCTTGCCAGTTTCTTGATATGTTGGATTACATTAATTGATTTCTGTATTTTGAATCAGCTTGCATCTGTGGAATAAATCCCACTTGATCATGGTGAATAATCTTTTTAATATGTTGCTGGATTCAGTTTGCCAGGATTTTGTTAAAGATATTCCCATCTATATTCATAAAGGACATGGGTCTATAATTCTCTATCTTAGATGAATCTTTTCCTGGTTTCGGTATCAGGGTGATGGTAGGTTCATAGAATGAATTTGGGAGTGTTCCCTCCTTTTCTAATTTTTGGGATAATTTGAGGAAGGCAGGTATTATATCTTCTTTGAAAGTTTGGTAAAATTCTACTGTGAACCCATCAGGACCTGAGCTCTTCTTTGTTGGGAGATTTTTTATTACCTTATCTATTTCTATATATGTAATGGGCTTTTTTAGGTCACTTATGCCTTCTGGGGTTAGCTTTGGTAAGTCATATGTGCTAATAAATTTATCCATTTCTTCTATATTTTCATATTTTTTGGAATACAATCTCTCATAGTAATCCCTGACAATTTTCTGTTTTTCATTGTAGATGGTGGTTATGGACCCATTTTCCTTCATAATCCTTACTGTGTTAGTCTTTTCCTTTTTCTTCTTGATGAGATTGGCCAGGGGAGTGTCTATTTTATTAATTTTTTCAAAGAACCAGCTCTTAGTCTTATTAATTTTTTGAATTATCTTTTTAGATTCTAATTGAGATATTTCTCCCTTTGTATTTGTAATTTCTTTTTGGATGCTCCTTTTAGGATTGATTTGTTGTTGGATTTCCAGTATCTTAAGGTGTGTCATTAGGTCATTTATTTGTCTCTTCTTTATGTTATTGACAAAGGCACTTAATGCTGTAAACTTCCCTTTTCAAACTGCATTTCCTCTATCCCATATGTTTTGGTAGGATGTGTTTTCATCACCATTTGATTGCTTGGTACTGGCACAAAAATAGGCCTGAAAACATGTGTAACAGAATAGAAGACCCAGAAATATCTCAATACACCTATAGCCACCTTATTTTTAATAAAGGAGCAAAGCAAGTAAACTGGAAAAAGGATAGCCTTTTCAACAAATGGTGCTGGGAAACATGGACATCCACATGCAGAAAAATGAAAATCGACCTGCATCTCTCAATGTGCATGAGAGTTAACTCAAAATGGATAAAAGACCTCAACATAAAACCAGAAATTTTAAAACTAATAGAAGACAAGACAGGCAATACACTCCATCATATAGGCATAGGAAAGTATTTCCTTAATAGGACTCCAATTGCTCAAGAAATTGCAACAAGAATAGATAAATGAGATTACCTGAAATTAACAAGCTTCTGTACAGCAAAATAAACAATGAACAGAGTCAAAGAAAGCCCCACTGAATGGGAAAAAATTTTCCTATCCTATACATTAGACAAAGGTCTAATTACAAGAATTTATAAAGAACTTAAGAAAAAAATTCCCAAGAAAACATATAACCCAATACACAAATGGGCAAGGGAACTGAGTAGACAGTTCTCAAATGAAAAGGTCTGTAAAGGCATAAAACATATGAAAAAATGCTCAATATCCCTAGCCATTAGGGAAATGCAAATTAAAACAACTCTGAGATTTCACCTTATACCTTACTGGTGTAAGGTGAAATGGCCAAGATCAATAAAAGAAATAACAAGAAATGCTGGCAAGTTTGCGGAGAAAAGGGAACACTCTTACATTGTTGGTGGAGCTGTAAATTGGCCCAACCACTGTGGAAATCAATATGGAGGTATCTTAAAAAACTAAAAGTTGATCTACCATATGACCCAGCTATAACACAATTGGGAATTACCCAAAGAGAGATGTGTCATCATACCACAGAGACACCTGCACCTCCATGTTCAATGCAGCACTTTTCACAATAGAAAGGATATGGAATCAACCAAAGTGCCCATCAACAGAAGAATGAATAAAAAACTATGGCACATATACACAATGGAATACTACTCAGCAATCAAAAAATGAAATAATGTCATTTGCAGCAAAATGGATGGAATGGAGAAAATTATTTTAAGTAAATGAACACAAGCTCAGAAAATGAAACACCACATGTTCTTACTCATATATGGGAGCCAAATCAAAATTATAAGAAGGAAAAAAATCCTATGCAGAGGTCAGAACATAATTTTTAAAAAGCTAAGAATGGTATTATTATGGATGGACTAGAAAATTCATGTAATAGTTCTGACAATGTAAAAACAAAGTTCACTACAGAAAAAGTTTCTATCTTTAATAGAACTGGAACCCAAGGATATATAGAAAAATATTACCATAAAAAGACAAGCAAATGGAAGAGAAGTCTTTGGTGGTCAGGTTGGACAGGGGGAGGAAGTGCACAAGAACATAAGGGGGAAATTTATATGTATAATGTACAACAAAATGCATATATGGAAATGTCACAATGAAAAGCATGTCAGAATGAATCACTTTAAGGTGTACGTTAAAATTTTCCAATATAAAAAATGAGCTGGGTGTGCAGCTCAGTGGTCTAGCACTTGTGAAGCAGCCAAGCACGAGGCCCTGGGTTCAGACCCCAGTATCAAAAAAAAAAAAAAAAAAGCATACCTGATTTCAACACAAGTATATGGGGAGATGACCAATCTCTCTATGTTGTGCCATATTTCTATCTATGCTTCTTGCATGAATCTATATGACCACAGAATCATATGAAATCAACAATCTTAGCATCTCTCTACAGCCTTCGGCTCCACATGACCTAAATAAGAGTCAGTGGGTACACTGTATGAGATTAGAATTTAGACAAACCCATATTACATCCTATTTTCTTCTTTCTGTTTCCTGTTAGAGTAAAATAAATATTCCAAAGAAGCAGATGAAATGCATTCTTATATTAAATAGGCAACCACCCACAAAATTCTCTTGGAAATTGGACCCTTATGCCCCTTTTCTACAGTTTTGTAAAAGTGTGCAAATATGCAAATTAAATCATTTATTCAAAGTGAAACTATGTTTTAATGAATATTTCCCAAGCAAAACTATAAACATAGTATTTCTGATATCTTTGTAAAACTGTATCCTTTGTGGGACTATAACCTCCTTGCTTGCAAAATGCTTGTTCATTTTAAGGAAAAGATCAATAATGTAGTAATTGTGCAATAAATATGTAACAAGTTAAGTGTAAAAATATTCTAAGATATTACTAGAAGCAAGATGATATGGTGGTTAAGTCAGTTTTAGTTCTGACAGCTAGGACAGTTATTACATGTTTGAGCTAATTAGGGAATAAAGGTGACTGTAAATCAGATACATCTTAATTATTTTCATCTTTATGGCCAAACCATGCTTATTGCTTCATTTTTGGACATTTGTGCTGCACTTGCCTTTTGTAATGGATAAAGTTAAGAGCTTTCTTTGTTTTTTGTTTTTTGTTTTTTGAGATAGGGTCTCACTGTGTAGCCCAGACTGGCCTTCAACTCATGATCCTTGTGCCTCCACCTCCCAAGTGCTGGGTTTACAGGCATGTGCCTCTATGCCCAGGAAATGAATGATTCTTCAATTTAACAACTGCCTAAATAATTTATATCCATTTGAATAACTATAGACAGGGTGAACTATAGATTCTAATGCTTCTAATGCTTCTGTTCTCAAATGTATCTGGCATTTCATGTATATTGGTGGTTAACAGTTTCATCAATTGTTTTATTTAATATAAATTGTTATGCACAATATTTATACAGATGCTCAAAGTGTCCCGGATTTGGCCAGTAGAAGCCATTTTGAGGTGGCATTTTTATCCGTTTGACATGTTCCATCATTAACAAGAACTTCTTTCTGGCTTAACAAAACTCTCAGGCTTATCTTATACTTTTTCTGTTATAACTGTGGAATCAGACATGTCTCCAATGAGCCCTCTGTTTCCTGTCAATGGAGAATGGAATTTAGAAGCATTAATGTAAGCACTAAGTATACCTGTTATCATAATGGTGATGTTTCTCTCAAATTGTCCTACTACTAGTGAGGTATGGTATAAGAATGCATACATATGTACATATATCACACAACTAAGTCTATCTTTCTATATCTACCTCTATGCATTAAAACCCATAGTTTCACAAAAGTATCTAAATTTAGTCCAAGAGCAACACAAAGCCTATTATGCATATTTCTTCTTTCCTATTTATAACTTATTTCTCCAACAGAGAGATACCGACCTCCCTATTTCCACAATATATTTGTATGATTAAGCCTCACTATGTACAAGCAAACTTCCATTGCCATCATCACCATTCCACTTTCCCCTCAACTCCCCACTACCATTTGCTTTTGCTCTGAAGCTCTTTCATGCCCTGGCATCTCATGCCAAACTGTCAATAACACCCCATGTGTGAATACTATCCTATGCTACTGCCCCTTCACAAACGACTACTTTTTTTTCAGATTTAACTGATGGCATTTGGATTAAATTATTAGAAAAGAAGAAATGAATACAAAAAATAAAGAAGGATGAAAAAAGAAGGAAAGAAAGTAAGAAAGCTATAAATTGAGTCATACAACTATGAACTTATGTTGTTGTTGTTGTTGTTAGGTGCCGTCAAGTCGGTATCCGACTCATAGCGACCCTCATAGGGTTTTCAATGGCTGAGTGCTTCGGGATTGCCTTGGGAGTGGATTGCCAGGCCCTTCTCCCATTTTTGTGGTGCTGGGAATTGAACTCGGGTCCTCAGAGACTGCAGCGCAGTGCTCTACCCACTGAGCTAAATCCCAGCCCATCTAGCATGAACTTATATCCATTTCAATATACTGAAGGTGCTAAAAATGTATATGCATTTTAAGAAAGTAAAATCCTACATCAAAATTATAATAATACATACCAATAACAAAAGATAAATATAAGTCATGTTTGACTTCTGCAATTATAAGAGGTGCTCAAAGCTATTCCCATAGCAGAAGAAGCAGGCCTTGCTGGTGTGCAAGGCCTCTCAAATCATTGCTTGCATACATAACACACAGTACTATGTGTCTCAAACTTATCATATATGTGTGCAGTTGTTAGTTCTTTTGGAAGTTCTGTTGTATATGCAAGCCTCCATTGTTGTTGTACTTCTACAACATTCTCCAAGTACCACTTAAAAATGGTCTTACATTCCTCAATCAATAGTGCTTCTGCCACTTTCTTTGTCCTTCCTGTCACATGCTGACATTAGCATTCATTTGATTAATGCCATCTTTTGAGTGAATGTCATACTACACATTAGTACAGTCATTCAATTCAACTTTGAAAAGTAATACTTAGATAACATCTCTTAAAATATGTACACTTTTTTGGCACTCCCAATATATAACATATACAAAGCTTTTATTCATTTGGTGTTTTCTTTACTTTGATTCTTCTTAAACTTAACATTAACCACTTGTATTTTCAGATAAGAAAAACAAAAATATTTAAAGTGAAATATTAAAATTGCTGACTTATAGGATATATATGTAAAAATACAAGAAACATTTAAAATGTTTAAGTTGGTTTTCTTTTGACCAAAATGCTATTCATAAAGTTTCTCTGAGTGCAGACATAATTTCAAAGAAATGGTTTAATGATATGTGCAAAGATAGGGAGAAATACAATACTTTAATTTTTGCAATTTGGCATTTTTAGAAAGCTCTTTTAGCAAAAGTGATCATTTTTTGTCATATCCCAACCACAGCACTATACCCAAAAGGCTCTCTGCATACTAACAATTATATTTGTTCTTCTTGATCTTTCTTATATAAAAGAAAACCACCTTTTAAATGAAACTTTCATTGGCTTATCCACTAAAGATACCTATGTTGAGCTGTTACCATATTTAAGGCAACTTGTGAAATTTTGTGAATTTTATAAAGATGCTAAAGACAAGTTTTGTGATCTCTATGGGTTTACAATGCATAAAAAATAATTGTAATAGAAGGCAGAATATGCATTGTACTAAGGAAAAAATGCTTTAGTAGTTTAGAGGAGAGATAGAGCACTCAGAATTTTTGTGATGTGGGGAGTCTTCCTAGCATATACGGGATTAAAGCCTAGTCTAAAACTTTTATTTTCCCTTTTAAGTAAGTCATGTTTTGAATGAGAGGTCAGAAGATATTTACAGAATATCCTCCAGACAATTTATGTGTGTGTGTGTCTGTGTGTGTGTGTGTGCGTGCGCACGTACACACACACTCAGGATCTTGTGCATGCTATGCAAATGTTCTACCACTGAATTCTACCTCCCAATCCCTAACTAAGACATGTCAATAGAAAAAAATATATAATAAAGGACGCCAAAAATGTATACACATTTTAAATATTAAAATTGTTATACTGAATATATACTGATAAGAGATGAAGACACATCACATTTGGCTTCTGCAGTTATTAGTTGCTCAAAGTGGTTTCCATAATAATTCATCCAGAAGAATAACATATGGAATAACGATTTCTACATGACTCATTCAAGTATGCATTCAAGTATGCAGTATAAACAAGTGTCTGTCCTGTTTAAAACTGGCTACATGGATGGATGGCCTGAGCTCAGAAAGTCCTCATGTTTGGTTTAAAGTTCTGTTGTTGGCATCTTGAAATTTTTAATAGATTTTTATTGTACCACAATGCATATTCTGCCTTCTATTACAATTAATTTTTATGCATTGTAAGCCCATACAGATCACAAAACTTTTCCTTAGCATCTTTATAAAATTCACAAAATCTAACAAGTTGCCTTAAACATGGTAACAGCTCAATATAGGTATCTTCAGTGGATAAGCCAATGAAAGTTTCATTTAAAAGGTGGTTTTCTTTTATATAAGAAAGATCAAGAACAAATGTAATTGTCAGTATGCAGAGAGCTTTTTGGTATAATGTTGTGGTTTGGATTTGCCAAAAAATGATCACTTTTGCTAAAAGAGCTTTCTAAAAATGCCATTTTCATTTTGAACTAGGGAACATGAATTATGTAGCTGATCCTGCCTGTATATCTATTTAACATTTGTTCATTTTATATTGGTTAGTTTATTCCTTTGAATTGATAAAACTAATATTTTTTTCAAAGCTCCATTTTGTCCTTACATTCTATCTGCTCTTTCTGTATTTCTCCCTCACTTCCTGTCTCTTTCTTTCTCTCTCCCTCCCTCTCACTTGCTTCTCTATCTCCTATTTCTACACCTATCTCTCCATCTATCTCCCTTGCTAGACTGCTAGATTACAAAATTCAGAGGGTGAGGGGGAATCACTTATAACAGATGATCATCTTTAATAAAGATGAAAATAGATACACTGAAAAGGCTATTAGTGGGCAGATTTTATGCAGACCACAATGTACATAACATGACAATTTAGGCAACATTTATACTACTTTCAGTAAGCTGATTGTACATCCCAAGAGAATAACTATTGTCATTAAATAGTCTTAGAACATTCCTTAGAGAATGGAGTACTCCAAACATGTTAAAGTAAAACCAGCCTACATAGCATATTTAATTGTTCCACCAAAATTCATGATTTTTATGGCTTTGTGAATTTTTGAACTTGATTGATAATAAAAAGTGGTTTATGCTATGGCCAAAACTTATTCTGACATCTTACTATGTTAAATATACATTAATCTTTTCTTTTAACACAGACATTATTTTTGACTGTTACATTGTTTGAATCTCCTGCTATCAGTCTTTTTAAATGTGCTCCAGCTATAAACGTGACCAACTTCTTTTTATTAGACATTAAAATAATTTCCATACTGGCCCTTTTTCTCTCTTTATCATATGAATTAATCTTTTTTTAGCCAATATTCCAGAGGCATATGAAATGATTAGCTACAGAATACTGACTTATACCCATGTGTACCTGTGTGTATGTTTATGGCATATTGCTCTTCATTGCAAAGACAGATAAAATAAATAAAGAAAAATCTGATCAGAATAAACAGGAATAAAATGAAGGAAGGTTGTTTTTGTTAGGTGACATCGAGTCAAGTCCGACTTATAGGGACCATATGTACAGCAGATCAAAACATATCTTGATTCTCTGCCAGGCACATGATCTTATTTATATATAAGCCCAATGTTGTAGACACTGTGCCAATCCATCTGCGAGAGGTCTTTCCCTTTTTCGTTGACCTGCCACTCTCCCAAACATGATGTCTTTCTCCAGGGAGTGATCTCTCCTAACTACATGTCCAAAATATGTAAGATGCAGTCTGGTCATTCTTGCTTCCAAGGAGCACTCTGGTTGCACTTCTAGGACAGATCTGTTGGTGCTTTTCGAAGTCAATGGTATATTCAATAGACATCTCTAGGACCATAATTCAAAAGCAGCAATTCTTTTCCTGTCTCCCTTGTTTAATGTCCAGCTTTCACAACCATATGATGCAACTGAAAATACCATGGCATGAGTCAGATGCACCTTCGTCTTCAGTGTGACATCTTTGCTTTTCAATGCTCTAAGGAGTTCTTTTGTTACCACTTTTCCTAGAGCAATGCATCTTTTGATTTCTTGACTGCTGCTTCCATGGGTGCTGATTATAGAGCCAAGCAAAGCAAAATCTTGGACAACCTCAATATTTTCTCCATGTATTTTGAAGTTGCATACTGACCTAGCCATAAAGATTTTTGTTTTGTTGGTGTTTAGTTGCAACCCATATTGAAGGCTATGATCTTTGATCTTCATCAGTAAATGTTTTAAATCTTCTTCGCTTTCAGCAAGCAGAATTGTGTCATCTGCATAATACATGTTGTTAATGAGCCTTTCTCCAATCCTAATGCCATGTTCTTCCTCATAAAGTCCAGCTTCTCAATTATTTGCTCAGCATATAAGTTGAAGAGATATGGTGAATGTATACAGTCCTGATGCACACCTTTCTCAACTTTAAACCAGGCTGTATTTCCTTGTTCTATTTGAACAAGTGCCTCCTGGTTTCATGTACAGATTCCTCATGAGTACAATTAGGTTCTCTGGTATTTCCATTTTTCAAAGTGTTATCCATAATTTGTTATGATCCACATAGTCAAATGCCTTGGCATAGTCAACGAGACATAGATAGACATAGTTCTCATATTCTCTGCTTTCAGCTAATATCCACCTGACTTCAGCAATGATGTCCCTGGTTCCCTGCACTCTTCTGAATCCTGCTTCATTTGCTGGTAATTCCCTCTCTGTGTACTACTGCAGTTGCTTTTGAATGATCTTTAGTAAAATTTTGCTTGTGTGTCATATTGATGATATTGTCTGATAGTTTCCACATTCAGTTGGATCTCCTTTTTTGAGAATAGGCACAAATATGGATCTCTTCCAGTCAGTTGACCAGATAGCTACTTTCAAAATCTGTTGACATACACTTGTTAACACCTCCAGTGCTGCATCTGTTTGTTGAAACATCTGTATTCCCTTTCCATCAATTCCTGGAGCCTTGTGTTTCACCAGTTCTTTCAAGGCAGCTTCCACTTTGTCCTTCAATACCATTGGTTCCTCTTAATATGCAGCCTCTTGGAATGGTTGGTCATCTACCAATTCTCTTTTGTATAATGACTCTCTGTATTCCTTCCATCTTATTTTGATGTTCCCTGCATGATTTAATATTTTCCCTGTAGAATCTTTCACTACTGCCACTTGAGGCTTGAATTTTATCTTCACTTCCTTAAGCTTGAGAAACACTGAGCATGTTCTTCCCTTTTGGTTTTCTGTCCCCAGCTCTTTGCACATGTCATTATAATATTTGTATTTGTCTTCTCGAGCTGCCTTTTGAAATCTTCTGTTTAGATCCTTAACTTCATCATGTGTTCCTTTTACTTTAGCTGCTCAATGTTCAAGGGTGAGTTCCAGTGTCTCTTTTGACATGTAATTTGGTCTTTTCTCTTTTTTTTTCTTTTCTTTTTTAACTTTTTGCTTCCCTCTTGAATGATATCTTTTTTGTCATGCCACAACTCATCTTATCTCTTATCATTTGTGTCTCATGCATTAACCCTATTCTTGAGGTGATCTCTGAACTCAGGTGGGATATACTCAAGGTCATACCTTGGCTTTTGTATACTTGTTCTAATTTTCTTCAGCTTCAGTTTGAACTTGCACATGAGAAGTTGATGGTCTGATCTACAGTCAGCACCTGGTCTTGTTTTGACATTTCATATAGAGCTTTTCCTTTATCTCTTTCCACATATGTAGTCAATTTGGTTCTTTCATGTTCCATCTGGTGAAGTCCATGTGTATAGTCTCCATGTATGTTGTTGAAAAAATGTATTTGCAATGAAAAGGTCATTGGTCTGACAAAATTCTATCATGCAATCTCCAGCTTCGTTTCTATCACCAAGACCATATTTTCCAACTACTGAGCCTTCTTCTTTATTTCCAACCTTTGCATTCCAGTCACAAGTGATTATCAATACATCCTAATTGCATGTTTGACCTATTTCAGATTGCAGAAGCTGGTAGAATCTTCCCTTTCTTCATTTGTGGCCTTAGTGGTGGGTGCATACCTTTGAATAATAGTCATATTAACTGGCCTTCCTTGTAGGTGTATGGACATTATTCTATCACTGACAACATTGTATTTCAGGACAGATCTTGAAATGTCTTTTTTGATGATGAATGAAACCCCATTTCTCTTTAGTTTATCATTCCCAGAATAGTAGACCATATGATTATCTGACTCGAAATGACCCATGCCAGTCCATTTTAGCTCACTGATGC
This sequence comes from Pedetes capensis, assembly GCA_007922755.1. Classification (NCBI taxonomy): domain Eukaryota; kingdom Metazoa; phylum Chordata; class Mammalia; order Rodentia; family Pedetidae; genus Pedetes; species Pedetes capensis. The sequence continues at coordinate 103,021 of VMDO01005223.1, forward strand.
CTAGAATGTCAATGTTTATGTGCTCCATTTCTCTTTTAATGATTTCTAATTTGCCTAGATTCATACTACGTACATTTCATGTTCCAATTATTAATGGATGTTTACAGTTGTTTCTCCTCATTTTGAGTTGTGCCACATCAGCAAATGGAGGTCCCTGGGGCTTTACTCCATTTCCATCATCACGGTAGACTCTATTTTGAGGAGGCAACTCTTCCCCAGTAGTCTTTTGAGTGCCTTCCAACCGGGGGGGTTCATTTTCTGGCACTATATCTGACAGTGTTTCTTTGCTATCCATAGGTTTTGCAATGGCTAGTTGTTTCAGGAGTGGTTTACCAGTGCCTACTCCCTAGTCTGTCTTAGTCTGGCAGCTCAGCTGAAACCTGTCCACCATGGGTGACCCTGCTGGTATCTGAGATACCAGTGGCATAGCTTTCAGCCTCATCACAACACACTAGCCCCCACAGTGTGACAAACTGACAGACGTGTGGGTGAAGGAAGGTAGAGAAAAGTAAAAGAAGGAGGGAAGAAGGAAGAATAAAAAGAAGGAAGAGTAAAATGAAGAGTGGAAGGCTGACTTATCTGTTTAATTTTTAGCTCCTATACTTTTCATCTGACTAAAAATTCATTTATATTAAGATGACATAAATTTACCATGAGAAATGGCAACATTTATTGTGCTGGTATAGGGAAATGATTTCTACAGGGTACCACTTGAGACAATACATTCATGTGAATCTTATTGATATATTTTATAAATAATTCCCATAATCTCACAGAGTTAATCTTATTTTTGTCTACTTTCAAAAATTAAGGAGAAATGTAATATTTTATTTTTTTCAAAGCTGTGATCAAATTTAGTATAATTACCTGGGCGCAGTGGCGCACGCCTGTATTCCCAGCGACTCGGGAGGCAGAGGCAGGAGGATCTCAAGTTCGAGACCAGAGGCAGTTTGTGTAACTTAGCAAGACCCTATCTCAAGAAAGTAAAAAAAAAAAAAAAAAAAATGGGCTGAGGGTGCAGCTCAGTGGTCCAGCACTTGGAGAGCATACAAGGTGAAGCCCTGGGTTCAACCCCCAGTACCACACACACACACAAAAAAAATTAGTATAATTGAAATCCTCAACATTGGTCTAAAAGAAAAAAGGAAAAGCTTGATAATCATAATGAAGTCTATTGCTAGTGGAATCTTTATTTACACAAAGGGATTTATTAAAATAATCTCTGGTTACTCCTTTTTATCATTCTAATCAATGAAAATTATGTTCTGCTTTGGACTTAGAGAGTCTTTTGTTCATATTTTCCCCAGATATAAAAGAAATCTCAATTTCAACTATTATAAAACAATATATAAAGGATATTGAAATTCTCTTAAACTCAAACCTGACTCTAAACTCTTCATTTCTTGTTTTGATTAGGATCATTATTTTTCCAGTCACTCTGCTTTTATTTTTAAATTAAAGTTCAGCCAAAATTACTTCATTTATTTGTGTATTATAAAACTTAAATTCAATACTGAAGAAAATAATCAGAAGACTGAAACTACCCATTTTAGTATGTGTCAGAACCCAGAAAAAGGGAATGACACCAGATTTTCTTTGAATTATTCTTGAGCTAGCCATATGCTTGGGCATTTCAATAGAAATTTCTTAATTCCAATATTTAATTTTGAATATAATATATCTCCTAACTCAAAAGAAGATGAGAATTTGATGTTTTTGTCAATCAATTGGTAGTAAAGATTACTTTCTTTAAATTGCCATATTCCCTAGTCCTGATGTTTTTAGGAGAAGTAAGTAATAGTAGAGCTAATATTTAGGTTAGAATGGGAATCCAAGGATATAAGTTCAAATCTTAGCTGTTGCCCATCAGCTGTGTGTCATTGAGTAAACTGGCTCCTTTCTTTCTCTCCCATTCCTTCCTTTCACTTCCTGTCTTTCATCATTCCTATGCCAGATCCTGGATAACTATACACTGAAACTCTTGGAATATGGCCAAAAGTGATGTTTAACACTTCCAGGATTGTACCTCAAATCTTACTTCAGGCTATTCTCCCCACAAGCTACTTACTGAAGACAGTAGAGACAAGGTGGAAAATGCTCGGTTTCTTCAATCACTGCTAGGGCCAAAGTTTCCTGCTGATCAAGGTCATCCATTTGTGACCTTATGTAAGAGAAAAATAAATTTCCCTCTATTGTGTAAGCCACTGAGATTTTGAAATTCATGTTTAACAGATACCTTACCCTGAGTAAATAGCTTGTCTTCCTTTCTTCTTTCCTTCTTACCATCCTTCCTTCCTTCTTTCCTTCTTTTCTTCCTTCTTTTCCTCATCCCATCTTTCTTTTCTGTTTTCTTTTCCTTTTCTTTTTCCTTTTAGTTTTTTCCTTATTTCTCTTTAATTTTGTTGCATAAATATTTATTCACATCCTAAGTGTAGTAGAAATAAATGTTAACAAAAATATGCTGCTTCTTTTCTCAGATACCAGTTTTTGCTCTCTAACATTAATGCTCCAAAGAGAAGAAACATATGAGGCAGGAAGACTTATTGGGATAGTGTTGTAAAAATCCTAAAGTGAAATGAAGAAGGAATTTTCCAGAGACTATAGTGGAAGATTAGAAATTAGGGGAGATGAGCAAAAAGTTTTGGAAGCATGACTCCAAAATTCTCAAAACTGATTCCTTAGAAAATCATAATATTATTAGTAAAAAACAAAACAAATGAAACAAAATAAAATTTAAAAAAAGAAGAAAAAGACTTTAAAATGTTATGCCTTTGACCTTCTCTGTTTGAAAACTTTTTAAAACCACACACTGAGCAGCTTCCACATTATACTTTATATATTTACAGACTATTGCACACTGTTGTGACAATTTACTTTGAAGTCATTTTCAGTGGTGTATGGGTTGATGAAAGAAAGCCCTGTAATCTTTCTGGGGATATGGTAAAGCAAAGAGGAATTATGGGTAATAGGTCTGACCAAGTCTTCAAAAGGCCTTTTCTCTCCCTGTTAAAGAGTATTCATTCTTAGTTACCACCCTCTTTGAAAAATTGTGATCCTCAGGAGTTTTATTTGGAGCAATATGAATGGTTTTACTTTCAATAGTTATAGGGTAAATGACAGGTTATATTTAATTCTTTATATCTTTATTTACATAGACCTTAGAGATACCCCCTTCTTGCTGTATAATTTAATTTATTTTTGTGCATAAGAAGGAATCTATTGAAGTTAAATATGGCAACTGCCCACTTGTACAGCAAAACATGTAGCACAGAAGAGAATATTAAATAATATTCACTTTAAAATATCACAGAGTACATTAAAAGGGAATTGTGAGTATTTTAATAAAAGTAACACGTATTCATGTGCAAAAATATTAGCTGAAGAGTAAGAAAGATAGTGTTTGAAAATGTTGCTCTCTAACTTACATAAAAGACCTAAAAATGACTAATAATTTCAAATTCTGTAAGGCTTCTTATGGTAAATACAGAAATGTGTCAACATGAAATGAATCCTAAAAATTATCGTGGAAACTAACTACATTTTTAAGAAATAGGACTTTTTATTTTATTAATTTTCTTAATGCAATATTTTAAATAATAATGTGAGCTTTTTTATTTCATTTGCAGAGTTAGGTCTGTGGCATATGGTTTATTAAACATAACAGATGACTTTCAAATTCTGGTTCCACTTACATTCTATCTTTATGTCTTATGTTGTTGATATAAAGAATGAAGATTAGTAATGGGGACACTATTTCATAAAGCAGGTAAGGCATGGATTCTGTATGCTGGATTCCAATTCTGGTGTGAAACATTTTAGCTATGTGACCATTCAGTAATTGCTTAACATATCTATGCTCCAGTTTCCTCAACTATGAAATGAATGCAATATCTGGGCATGGTGGCACACGCCTGTAATCCCAGCAACTCAGGAGGCAGAGGAGGGAGGATTGTAAATTCAAAACCAGAGGCAATCTCCATAATTTAGTGAAACCCTGTCTCAAAAAGTTAAAAAAAAAAAAAAAAAAAAAAGGGCTGCGGGTGCAGCTTAGTGGTCCAGCACTTGCAAAGCCTGCAAGCATGTGGCCCTGAGTCCAACTCCCAGCACCAGGGGGAAAAAAAATGAATGCAATAATAGTAATGCTTGTTTTAGAGAGTAGTTGTGAAACCTGATGCTTTAGTATGTGTAGAAATCTCTTAGGTAGCTAAGGATTGAGCCTGTAGTAAGTGCTGTGTATGTACTATTAATATCTGTCTGTTGCTACTTGTTTTGTGAGAACTTTATAAAATAATAAATGTTAACTTCTCAAATGACACAATATCCTAAGTGTCCAATAATTAACATTCATTAAAATAATAAAAAAGAAATTTATCTAATTATTTATTAAAGAGAAATAGTGTCATTACTTTTGAAGATAATTATTTTATTTTAAATGACTTTATTATTTTCCACAGACAGTATTCTCCAATTTTAACAAAGACTAAGTCCGCTTTTGGTTGTTTTTCCAAACAGATCCTAAATAAAAAAGAACCTATAATTAGTGATATGTGATCAAATTCATAGCTCTTATGTCATCTACATTGCTATTATGGGAGAAGAACCTGATAACCCACTCCTGAAACAATGCCCAAACAATCAACCATTGAAAACCTATGTATAGCAGAGAAGTACTGACAATAGTGTCAGGTAGTGTTTCGTTCTGTTGTACATAGGGTCACTATGGGTCAGACCCGACTTGATGGTACCAAATGCACACACACATGCTATTATGTGCTTACACATGCAGTTTTAAAATAAAATTTAAGTTTTTTTCTTCCATAGCTCTGATAAAAAAACATTTAGGTAAAATATCCAAATAAAAACACAGATCCTTGATTTTATTTCATCTTTCTTTAGCTAAGTTACACGTAGTAGTTATATAACTTGTAGCAGTATTAGAGTAGGATTGTTATTTAAGGGAATAATAATAAAATTGAGGGCAAGGGACTGAAAGTCTAGCTCAGTGGTAGAGTATGTGTTCAGCATTCACAAGACCTTAGGCTGACTCTTGAAAATGATCCTTCCCACATGAAGTTAATATAATGATACTTATTTTAAAAATAAATGAGCATTGCATGTCAAATTTCAGTTCAGCACTGCTATAAAGTGACTAATATATATTCAAATCAGGAAAAGTAAGTGTAAGGGATGGAAAAAAGTTCAAGGAAGATCACAAGAGGAGAAGATTCTATAGAGTGGGGATGAAAGGAAAAAGTAAAGCACCACTGAGATAGTGTTTGAGAGATTCCAGAATTTTGACAGCTGGAGATGGAGAAGTGATTTTATGCCAGTAATGAGGGCATTTTGTGTAGAAAAAGTAGCCTGTGTTTGGATATTAGGTAGATATAATTGGAAACAGCATTTAAAAGTCTTTAAAACTATTTGACTATTTTACTCAAAAGCTCTGAAATTGTTCTTTCAATATTTTAAAGTTATATTTTTATGTTAATTAAAGTAGTATTACTTACATAATTTACTAAGTGGAATTGTAGCTAATGGCTTATAATGAATATTAGAGTACATTGTTCCATCCACTTGTTGTTATTGCTAGGTGCCCTTGAGTCAGGTCCAACTCATAATGACCCTATGTATAATCAAAGAAAACACCCCCTGAGTCTGTGCACAAAATCCTTTTTGAGTTTAAGGTCATTGTTGCAGCCACTGTATCAATCCATGTAGTTGAGAGTCTTCTGTTTTTTCGTTGACTTGCCACTCTCCCAAACATGATGTCCTCTAGGGATTGGTCCCTACTACAAAAATAAATAAATAATAAACGAACAAATAAATAAATAAATAAATATTGAGAGTAGTCTCTACCTGCTGATTTCATACAAATATATTTCTCTACTATTTGTTAATGTTTAAAGTTTTGAGTATATCTACTGATGTCTTATTATGATTGTTGTTGTTGTTAAGTGCCGTCGAGTTGGTATCCGACTCATAGCGACCCTCTGTACAACAGGGGAAGCACTATTGTCAGTGCTTCTCTGCTGTTTATAGGGTTTTCAATGGCTGATTGATTTTTGGGATTAGGTTGCCAGGTCCTTCTCCCAAGCCTACAGCACCTGGTGTTCCCATGCGGTCTCCCATCCAAGTGCTAACCAGGCCTGACCCTGATTAGCTTTTGAGACCTGACAGGATCAGATGCCACAGGGCTACGGCTACAGGCACTATTGTGATTATGAGTATGTAATTCTTCAATACATCCTGATAGTGTTTCCAGAACACATTCTTTCTCTTTTTTTGAATTTCTTTCTAATATATGCAGGTATGCACAAACACATACACACATACACGTATACACACAAACTTCTTCACTGTACTCCCAATATAACTTATCAATAGTTTTAAGTATTCAGTATTTACATCACTATGAATACATAAATAATGTTTGAACTATAGTGACATTTTCCTGGAATAGTTTTTATTTTTCCTATAATTAGTAACTATTCCATTATTGAAATTTCTTTGTATTAACTGATTATTTTTCTCCAACTCTGAAGGAAGTATTATCTCAGGTACATCTATCTATCTATCTAGCTAGCTAGCTAGCTACCTACCTACCTACCTACCTACCTATCTAGCTACCTACATAATTATTTTATTTAACCTATAATATCTTCAGAACTGGAGACCTCAGCTTTCCTGATTATACCTGGAATAATTGCTATCTGATACTATACACAACTATTTTTCTGGGATTTCCCTTCATCATCATTCTGAAAATCCATTCTACTTGTCTCCTATGATAGGTTTTATTTTCTTGACCACTTCTGTTGTCTCTTTTTCTGTTGTATTTTTTACTTTCATTAAAAAATAATTTACTCTTCCTTCATTGTAGTATCAGTGTATTTTGCTAGTGAAGCAAGATTAAATTTCTATGTTTTAACCACTATGTTTAACTGAAAGTAACTCTTATTTATAATACATGATCTCATAGCTCATAGAGAGAAAAGAGATAATATTAGACCTAAACTTTATCAAATGATTATCTCCATGTCTCAAGATTTATTTATATTGATACCATATCTTCTCTTTTCTTCCAAGTTTGTTGTTATTGTTGTTAGGTGCCTTCAAGTTGGTACCTAACTCATAGCGACCCTGCATACAACAGGCGAAACACTATTGTCAGTGTCTCTCTGCTGTTCTTAGGGTTTTCAATGGTGGATTGATTTTCAGGAATGGGTTGCCAGGTCCTTCTCCCCTTCCAAGTTTAGAGAGTGATAAATTCCCATCTTGATTCCCTGCCTTCCCAAATCTAACTGCTATACTATTATCTTCCTTTCATAGTAATGTTTGTTAAAATTTTGTTTATACTTACTCCTTAACTGTCATTCAATTCATGGAAATCACGATTTTACCCCCAGTACCCCACTGAATAAGATTGTGTGCCTGGCACAGAATCGGGAAGTGTTTGGATCTGCTGTACATAGGGTAGCTATGAGTCGGACAGCACCTAACAACAACAACCACCTCACTGAAATGGTTTGTGTTAAGATTTCTTATGGCTCATTTAAAAACTTTCTAGTTTTTTGTTGTTATTTTGTTTTGTTTTACTTTTTTTTTCATTCATAATGTCTTGGATGCTAGACTTTGTGATAGGAATAAGTTTTTACATTTTATTTTTTTGGTTTTTGGCCAGGATAGTAAAAGGTGAAGCAAGTGAAAATGAAGAAATATGGGTAATAGATTGTCTGCATGCTGATTTGTATTATCTTGGTAATCAATCTCATATAAGTCTTCAGCACATTTTTAAGTTGTCTTATAGATTGGAAAAGCAAATACTCTTTTGATACATTAATTGATAGATTTCATACAAATTTCCAGCAATAGTTTTTATGCCAGGGGAGTCTTAAGAGCTCTGATCTTTCTTTCTTTCTTTCTTTCTTTCTTTCTTTCTTTCTTTCTTTCTTTCCTAAGACAAAAGGGTTAAACTCAGTGCCTCACACATGGCAAACAAATGTTCTACCACCGAGCTGCACCCTTATCTCTTTTCTATTTTTTATTTTGAGATAAGGTATCAATAAGTTGTGTAAACTCTCTTTGACCTCAAATTCCCAATCCTCCTGCCTCAGCCTCCCATGTGGCTGACATTATAGACATGTGCCATGGTACACAGCTGAGCTCTGGTATTCAAGTGAAGTGAATTCTGGACTCTTATTTGTTGTTTCGTGGTAAACTGGTGTCCAGAAAGCTCAAATAAATTACCCAAATGAACTGGAATACTTACAAGAAATTACAAATAAATACACACACACACACACACACACACACACACACACACACACACACACACACACACTAACTGAAACCTTGGAACACTCTAGTCACTCACTGTTAGGTTTTGCTGTGGTTTGGACATGCTTTAATTGTTTCCCAAACATATTACAGTCCTATAAACTTGGTGCTGAGTGTGGCAGTGTTGGGAAGAGGTGGGAACTTTAAGCGGTGAGGCTTAATGCAAAGTAATTAAGTCATTGGGGACAACTCTACCAGAAGGGATTGATATTGGTCTCACAAAATGAGTTCATTCTTCTCTAGACAGTAAGTTGTTATACAAGAACAATCCTAACTCCTGGATCTCTCTCTGGCTTCCTACCTTGCCATGTGATCTCTTTAAAAGGCACTCAACATGATGCCACCTGCTATGGGGCCCTCACTGCCAGCACCATGCCTTAAACCTTCAGGCCCCTGAGCTAAATAAATCTTTGTTCTTCATTATCTAGTCTCAGGCATTTTGCTGTAGCAATGGAAAATTGCATAGTATAATGCTTATTTAATTAACCCTAAGAGCTGAAAAAAATTTAAAGCATAGGTAAATGTTTTTGTTGACATTTTTGTTTTATTGTTGTTATTATTTAATGAGAGACTTACTTTGGATGATGAAAATGCAGAACAGTTGCTCCATGCTGAGATTTTTCCCCAAAGGGTAAATCAGAAATTACAGACCATATTCTGTCATATCAGCATGAGTTTAAAAAAAATGGTGTTTAAATAAAAACTTTTACCACAGTGAAAGGCATATTGCCATTAATGTCCCTCTAAAAACTTTCCTTCACTTTGAAAACACTAATCTCATCATTGGTGGCACTTTGTGAAGCAGTTCTGGAAAACCTCTTTCATGAATGTCCTTAGTTTCATGCTCTATCATGATAATGCTCCATGTCTCACATTGCTTCTGGTATGGCAATTCCTGTCAAGTAGAAACCTTATATTGTGTTCTCATCTACCTTACTCGCCAGATCTGGCACTGTGCAACTTCTGGCTCTTCCCCAGAAGAGTAAATTTTTTGAATCAATTCAGTACATCAAGGCAGCCACAACAGTAGAACTAAAGACACTCATGAAAGAGGGCTTCCAGAACTGCTTCACAAAGTGGCACGAATGATGGGCTAAGTGTGTTCCAAGCCAAGGGAATATTTTGAGGATAAATAGCAATGTGCCTTCTATTATAATAATTTTTTAAAATTTAAACATTCACCATATCTTTTGATCACATGTTGTATACTTGTGATGGTTGTAATATGTGTTGGATGTTACTGGCGCTTCACAATATTAGGTTTTAATTTCATTTTCAGAGCATATATATATATATATCAGCTTTTAGGTATGTTCATGACATTTACTTTTATAAGAAAAGTCTATTGGCATTTATGTCCATTGAAGCTCTTCTGAATATTTGCACTGAATTCTCTGCTTGCTTTATAAGTTATTGGAAAGTTGTTGTATATTTTCCATGATTAAAAATTATACTTTTCTTCAACATAATTCTCAGAAATTTTCATGGTCTACTGTGTTTTTTTCATGTAAAGAGAGGGGTCTCCCTCTTCTAATTATTCTGCTTAGCCTAGAGATTTGTACATTGAATTGTTAGTTACTAAATATTAAGTCTGGAACAAGATATGACACTTTAGATATAGCAGAGGTAAATTATGGCATATGGCACTATTATAAGGTGTGCTACTATTTTTGTAGTAACTTTACCCATTCTAAAACCACAAATAAGTATTTGTCTAGTATGTGTATAGTTTTAAGGAAATTATGTTGCAGCTTGTAATTACTTGCTCTGAAATCCATCTGCTCAGACTTAGACTTTGCACTGCCTCAGATGCACTTGGGAGTGAGGAGGTTGATATGTTTTCTTAGAGCTGATTAAAGCAGTGGTATTTACTTTAGTCTTTTAGGAATAAATTTGCTCTGCTCTGGTATCAATGGGTCTAACTATGTTTCCTTGAAAGTGAAGTACTTATGATGTGGCAATTTAAAGAAAGAAAGGAAAAAGAAAATGTCAGCAAGCTCTTAGGTTTTTCTCTCAGACATGCCTGTATATATGCAGTGAGTATATACTACAAAACAACAACAGAAACAACAGCATTTGTAAAGTTGCATTAATTGCCTGAGCCTCTAGGAGGATATTTTCTCCCATTTATTTTTCTCATTAAACTGAGATTTCAGAGAAAATTAACTAGAATTAGAATGTTTTTCTACACATTTCTCCTTTTTCTGTCATATCCATTCTACATGGATTTTTGTTTCTGAGCCATTTGTTCTTTCACAGAACCATACCTAGACTCAGATTGTTTTTCTGGTTAGAACGTCCTTAAATTTTTCCGCTATTAATTGAAATCCTGTTAACTGTCATATTCCCTCACATCCCCCTAAAAGTGATCTTTCTCTCTGTTTCCAAACATTTTGTTAAGTTTCTCTTCTGATACTTGTCACAATTGGCCCCATATGATGATTACATGTCCCTTGTCTGTGTGTCTAGACTGTAAAATCTGTAAACTCTTTTCCATTAAAAATCTTGCTTTACTTGTATACTTGCAATACTCATAGCAGATTCCTGATAGCCTGTACTCAAAGCATGTTTATTAACTTGTGGAGTCATGCTGTTACTCTTTTGGGAATGCTTTCATCTTGACTCTCTGCTTATCCAAATTTCCTACCCTTCAGGAATCAGCTTAAGACTTGGCTCGTCCTTGTTGTCATTTCTGATGAACTCTGACCTCAGTGATGTCTTTTTTTGTAATCTTCAAGTAGTTTGGAACATCAAAGGAGCTAATATACAAGGGGAATAGTTAGCACAGAGTTATCACTATGACAGAATCAGTTGTGTGAGTGTCATTTAAATCCTATAATGCACAGAGGTAATGGGCTCAAGCAAACTTAGTAAGTAAATTGTAAAGTGAAATAGAGACTTGGGGCTTCTATCTCATCAAAAGGTTTTGTGATAGTGTTCTCCAAGTTATTGAATCTGCCCCAAGTTCTGAGGCCCCAGTTGCCCCTTTAACAAAATATTCATAAAAGGGACACTTTAGAAAATAGGCCATTTTTTATTAATAGCTAGAACTTAAGTCTAATTTTTGAGAAATTATTTTGACTTTTTAGTCTCACATCTACATTAAACTTAAATGATCATGTTTCCTGGCCGTTTACATTGTTCCCTGACTTGATGTTCTTATGTCTTTTAAGGGGAAGTTCACTTCCTATAAGGACTGAACTGATTAAGACATCCATATTTTAACTATCATGTGGGAAGGACTAGAAATTATTATTATAATTATAATATT